>JACXGM010025550.1:0-15258 GCA_016801145.1 Umbra pygmaea | reverse complement strand
TTAAACTCTGTAATAAAACAGATTATTTACGTATTTTGTCATTATAGATTTTTACCGTTTATTTACAAGACAACTGTAAAATTATGGGTTATTTCTGTAATTTTATCTACATTTGACCTTTATTCTGAAATACAGAAAAAAGCATGTAAAATTTTACAGAAACTTACTGTAAAAATACATATTTTTTTTACAGTGTATATAAAGTCTACATGAACATATTCTTATTGAAACAATGTAGCAATTCATTACATTATGTCAAATGATACCACATCATCTCATTTAATATGACATCATCTCAATGTTTTGGTATAGCCAGTAATTACTTAGGTAGATTTTATATCCTGTGGGTGTTTTAATACATAAAATATGTCTGCCATAGCCTGCCACAGACTGCAGTAGAGATAAATATTCATGCTGTGCAGTGTGTTAATGAATGTCTGTCAATTTGCTTTAAGTTTTGTATTTTTCTCTTAAAAACATTTTTTCTTAGAATTTGATGGTTCCTCCTACTTTTGGAATGTCAAGTTCAAGATATAAAGCAGTGGCGTAAATGCTACCCGACAGGGTCCTACCTGGTGCTAGCTGATAATGAAATGTGCCCACCTGCTGTTCCAGGTCTAAATCCATCCCTAATTAGAGGGGAGCTGTTAGGGGGAAGCAGTGGGCTGAGTGCCACGTTGGAATTTGAGGGGTTTAAAACCTTGCTCTAAAAGTCACATTATGTAAAAAAAGTTGACATAATAACATAGGTCAGATCTAAGGTATAGCTTGAAAGAGTGAAGTGTCTGTAAATGGCACCTGCATGGTATACCTCAGTCTTTATCAGGGCGCTGAAATCCAAGGTAACCTTCTAGAAGGTTCTGCTGGAATGTCAGCAAAAACAGGCCTTTTATCTACTGTATCTATAACCTATCTACTTATGTTGGGAGCCAGACATGTAGTTGGAAGGTCGCCACTTCGATTCCCGACTGTACCATATGTCATTGTGCCCTTAGGCAAGGCACTTAACCCTAAGTTGCTCCAGGGGTATGTACCTGTACTTACTCTAAGTTGCACTGGTAGGAGTGTCTGCTATATGACTAAAATGTAAAAATGTAAATGTATTTATTTGTACATGCACACACAGTTAACACAAACAGTATAATTATCTAAGTTCTTTCTCAATGAAAATGTTATAATAAATACATTTTGTGGGACCAGTTGTGAGGTGATCTGTCGGTGTGAATGCTGCTTGGGTTTCAGTGTGATCAGGTGTGTTCTCTTCTTCTCCTTCATGCACTTTTATTTCCTCTGGTCCTTTACCTCTTCTGTCTTTTCCTCTTCCTGCCTGTCTTTATCCAGAGGTACAAAGTCATATTGAGCATTCTGCACCTCCTCTTTCTGCCTCTCTCCTCCTCCCTCTCTCCTCCTCACTGCCATCGTTCCTTCTGTCCTCTATCTCTTTGGCTTCTCTCTTTCCGTTACTCTTCTATCATAATCCCTTTTTTTGTATACTTCTGCAGCTCTTCTTTCCATCACTCTCTTCTCACTCTTTTGTCTCATTCTCTCTCTCTCTCCTTCCCTCTATTCCTCTCATCTGAGGACTGTGTTTTCTACCGTCCGTCTGTTGTGTGTTATAATGTTGTGTGTTATATTGATTTGTGTAATAAGGTTGTGTGATATATAGTTATGTGTTATAATTTAGTGTTTTATATTGTTTTGTATTATAATGTTTTGTTTTATATAGTTTTGTGTTATAATATTGTATTATATATTTTTTGTGTTATAATGTTTTGTGTTATATAGTTTTGTGTTATAATGATGTGTGTTATATTGTTTTGTGTTATAATGTTGTATTATATTGTTTTGTGTTATAATGTTGTGTGTTATATTGTTTTGTGTTATAATGTTGTATTATATTGTTGTGTGTTATAATATTGAGTGTAATATTGTTTTGGGTTATAATGTTGTATTGTATTGTTTTGTGTTATAATGTTGTATTATATTGTTGTGTGTTATAATGTTCTGTTATAAAGGTTTGTGTTATAATGTTGTGTGTTATAATGTTGAGTGTTATATATAGTTTTGTGTTATAATGTTTTGTGTTATAATGTTGTATTATATTGTTGTGTGTTGTAATGTTGAGTGTAATATTGTTTTGTGTTATAATGTTGTATTATATTGTTTTGTGTTATAATGTTGTGTGTAATATAGTTTTGTGTTATAATGTTGTATTATATTGTTGTGTGTTATAATGTTCTGTTATATAGTTTTATGTTATAATGTTGTGTGTAATATTGTTTTGTGTTATAATGTTGTATTATATTGTTTTGTGTTATAATGTTGTATTATATTGTTTTGTGTTATAATGTTGAGTGTATTATTGTTTTGTGTTATAATGTTGTATTATATTGTTTTGTGTTATAATGTTGTATTATATTGTTTTGTGTTATAATGTTGTATTATAATGTTTTGTGTTTTTAATGCTGTGTGCTATATTGTTTTGTGTTATAATGTTGTGTGTTATATTGTTTTGTGTTATAATGTTGTATTATATATTTTCTGTTATAATGTTGTATTATATATTGTTTGTGTTATAATGTTGTGTGTTATATTGTTTTGTGTTATAATGTTGAGTGTAATATTGTTTTGTGTTATAATGTTGTATTATGTTGTTTTGTGTTATAATGTTGTGTTTTAGAATGTTTTTTGTTATATAGTTTTGTGTTATAATGGTGTGTGTTACATAGTTTTGTGTTATAATGTTGTGTGTTATATTGTTTTGTGTTATAATGTTGTGTGTTATATTGTTTTGTGTTATAATGTTGTATTATATATTGTTTTGTTTTAAAATGTTGCATTATATATTTTTTATGTTATAATGTTGTGTGTTATATTGTTTTGTGTTATAATGTTGAGTGTAATATTGTTTTGTGTTATAATGTTGTATTATATTGTTTTGTTTTATAATATTGTGTAATTTGCTATTTTGTGTTACAATGTTGTGTGGTATGTTGTTGTGTTTTATATTATGTGTAATGGTTATACTTTTTACGTGTTATATTCTGGTGTGTTATATTGTAGGGTGTTATGCTGTTGTGTGTTATGCGGTTGTATTTAATACTGTTGTGTGTTATGCAGTTGTGTGTGATACTGTTGTGTGTGATACTGTTGTGTGAAATACTGGTGTGTGTTATGCAGTTGTGTTTGATATTGCTGTGTGAAATACTGGTGTGTATTACATTATACTACTCTGTTTTGCAGCGGTGTTATAGTAGCATAGCATGATATTGCATCGCGCTAGGTACAGTTCAACATTGTGTTGAATTGCATTTTTTTTCTTCTTGCGGCACTCCTCATACTCATGTCAAAGTGACCCATGTCTGACCGTTACTGAAGAGCACTGACATGAAATAGCTGATAGGCAGTGGACAGACCAGCTATCAAACTAATTGGTGTTTCTAAGCCATCTGCAGCTATCACAAAGTGCTTCCAAACAAACTGGCCTGCAAGAGAACCAAAGCATGTAAGTGAAAATGTGTTACATTTATCTCTACTCAAATCCTGAAAATCTGATTTCCCTCCAGTTGATCATTGGTTTTGGCCTGGGTATCTGTAAAAGCACTTAGTGAACTCTGCGGATATGAAAGGGGCTTTATAAAATAAATGTGATTGATTGATTGTTTGCAGATGGATCTGATTGTACATAATAAGGGAGGATTAGGAGCTTAAATGGTGCTTGGAAATTCTCAGTCTTGAGACCCCTGGCCCGTTTTGCATCGACTGTGCCACAAAACCATGCAGAACTGGACAAGTCAATGTCCCCTTTTAAAAGCAGCTTTGCTACAGCTTTTCTACTGTAACCAGAGACATGTCCCTGAGTGCGGACCATTCTTCAGATGGTCCTCTGGTAATTAAACATTAACATTACATAAACCCTCACTGATCTATTTAGAATCCAACATGCCGCCTCGTTAGGCCTGGCTGTCTGATCTGCTGGTTGCCACTGCGTTCCCTTCTCTCTCTCCGACTCTCTCCTCTTCGTATCTCTCGTCTAAGACACGTGTTGCACCAGCTTTTCCAGCGCTCAGGCGCTAAGGAACGAGAGTGCCATCTACAGGCCGGAAATTCATCAGCACGCAGCAATGCGGGGCAGCATTCATACGCAGTGACACACACAGGCGCCCGCTCGCATGCTATTAGTGATGGCCTTCAGCTGTGTCCCAGTGTGCTGTTGTTTGACTCAGACTGGCACGATGACATGAGAAGAGATGGAGGAAAACGGAGGGAATGGAGGTCTGAAAGACGAGGGCAGTGAGGCCTGTGAGAAAACAGGACAATTACAATGGGCAGAGCCATGACACTTCCTCCCTCTCTCTCTGTGGTGTGGCAACAAATAAAAGGGCTGACAGTGGAGGCCATGTCAGACCCAGGATGTCAGCGCTTTTCTTTGACCAGAGGGGAGGAGGCAGTGAGAGAACTGCTGTTGAGAGACCCATGCGCCTTACAGTACTCTCTCTCTCTCTCACTCTCTCTCTCTCTCTCTCTCTCTCTCTCTCTCTCTCTCTCCCTCTCCCTCTCCCTCTCTCTCTCTCTCTCGGTGAGTGGAGATGCAGTTTGACAGGAGGTAAATTGATTTCCGTGCCGGGACCGAGGTGTGACAGGCCAGAGTGCTGTGTGCGTGTGTTTGTGTTGAGATGTGCACAATGAATCTATGCAGGTCATTTGTGCTAACCTGATGGGGAACGCGCGAACGTATCGCTCAGCGTGAAGGGCACTGCTAGTCGATACACACGTCGTCAGTCAATGCCTGGTCGTCAACACAGCAGTCGACCGCAGGCGACCGCACGCTACCACGCTCCTGCCGTGCACCTGGTAGCACCGGGCGCAAACGCACGGGAGCACACACACACATTGGTCACTGGACAGTGATGGTTAGCAATGTGAATTAGCAACTGCCCCGTGTAACAGTGAAATTCTTCCCTTGTATTTTCTCCTTCAAACTCCTTTTTTCTTCTTCTTTGAGAAAGTTACTTGGCAGAGAGTTGAAAACAAACAGGAGAGACGCGGAGGGGAAAGTAAAGAAATCGCTGACAACCTCAAGCAGGAAAAGTACAATAATGTAAGAAAACGCAAAGGAAAGAGAGGGAGAGAAAAGACTTTTCTTTTTATCTGTCACTTGCTCAATGTGAATTTATGGGAAGACTCCAAAACAGAGTTTAGCATCCTGTCAGTGGAGAGAGAGAGCGAGAAAAGGGAGAGGAAGGGAGACATACAAAATATGTTCTGTTATTTTCGAGGTCAGTGTGATCTACGCTACTTTTACCTTCCTGCAAATGAAATAAACATCCCCTCTCTTCCCTCGTCAGCCATTCACCTGCTAGGTCTAACATGGCAGCTGCAGCCCTCAGAAGGTCCTGTGCTGAACAACGGGCTGAGTGCTTCAGGTCTACCCGTCAACAACGATGCAGCCACACTGCCCTCTGGAGGCAGAGGTGAGAACTACCGCTTGCTACATGTTCTGTAGCAACTAAGACACTAATCAATTCAACCACTAGTTCTTCTACCCTCCTCTTTTTTTTGTAAGATATGTTTTTTATTTTTTATTGCCATGACAGTAGGAAGCAGAGGCTAGGAAGACAGGTATGTAGAGGGAGGCAGAGAGAAAGGGCACAGACAGTTGGCGTAGCCGGGGTTCAAAACCCATCCCCAGGGGATATGCGTGCTCCAAGTCGAGAGCATATAACGCTACAGAATACACTGGCACTATATTTCTCTTTAAAGAGTCTTCTCTGAATGAATATCTTTCAACTGTTCATAATTATGCTGTGTGATTATTGCATTCAGACATTGTGATGACCTCAGCCTGCCTCCCTGCCTCTCCCTCCCTCTCTCTCCTTCTCTCTCTCTCTCTCTCTCCCCCGCCATAGCTCCATGGCCAGGTCGTAACAGCAGTATAGACAGCGGTGATGTGGAGGTGGGGAGGAGGGTGACTCAGGACGTTCCTCCAGGGGTGTTTTGGAGGTCTCTGCTTCACCTGGTCCAGCCACAGTTCCTCAAGTTCAACATCTCCCTGGGGAAAGACGCTCTGTTCGGGGTCTACATCCGCAAGGGTCTGCCACCCTCACACGCACAGGTAGGCTACAACACCACCTAACAGGTTTGGGGTCAGTTTCAATACAGTTTTACTCAATCATTTTGCCGCCATTACTTCAACACCATGTGGTACATTCAGCACACCACTCTATGTGATCTGCAAATGGTGATCACTCAGTTAAAAGAATTAAGTCATGTTTCAATTGTTAATAAATCCATCAATGAATAAATTGTCATTAAAACAAAAGAGCCCTTTATTGCTTAGATCAAGACAGGCAAGTCATTACTTACCAACCGCCTCTCATTATCAGGAATGAGATCCCTGTTCAGAATTTCCAGGAAATTGACGAGACATTGTGTGTTTAGGGCCTAATGTTGGGAATGTGGCTGAGTACACCATTCACACATATGGCAGCACACATTGTAATGTTCTCTCCATACTGGACTGGAACATCAACAGTGGCTCAGTGACCAATGATATTACGGCCACGTCTCCTGACTTTGGTCAATTTGAATCCTGCCTCATCAACAAACACAAAAATGTGAAGTGATTCATCAGCCTCCTGCCTCAACCCTCTCTATAAAACATAGTCATGCAATTAAGCTATTTAGGAAATAAGTTACAGTAAATACTGCAAATCATACAGTTACACATGCAACATTGTGTAACATATTATGCCGGTTGATCACTTGTTAATAATGAAAGAGAAATAGGTTTGTAACATCTGTCGGAAGTAATGAGGAGAGTGAAGCAGAGTGTGGTGTTTGGTAGAATTTAATCAACTCCTGTTTGTCAAAATGAACACACAGACATGCTATAGTACAGAGTGACAGTAATGCCCGGAAAACAATAAACATCTACTCCTAACACGGTGGTAATTACTTACGGGACAATACGAGGTACTCTCACAGATTTAAAGAAAGAAAAACTGCAGCATGACAAACTGACATCGAACAATGAAACACACACACCTACATATAATTGAGGACTATGGAGACAGTGATTGGAAAACTGGTGAGCAGCACTGATGACTTGACATGGAACAGGTGTGTGTGAACATAAAGGTGGATAGATGGAGTCCTGATGGGAAAATGGGATATAATATCCGAGAAATACAGAGGGATGTACCTGAGTCCATGGAACAGGTAACTCAGGCTGAGTGAACTTGTACAAGATTACAGCACCGTGAACTGTTGTGTACCATGATGAATTCATATCTGTACATACTGGTACCTCTGCTCCTTCACTCTCACCATTCCTCTCAAAAGGAATCATCATGAAATCTGATTTCTCTTCGGCGCTCTATCAAATATGACGTTGCTGACAGTGATGAAATCCTGGACGACGCTGTCATCTTGTATGACTACACTTTGAATATCTTGTAGTCTACAGTAATAGCCTTGTTTGCTATGACCATATTACAAATTGCAAGTTCTTGTTGAGCAGTGAAAACACCACTATGGGGCAAACGCTCAATCCTAGATGGAAAACACAGCACAGAAAATCAATGTATTCTACATAAATTCTGAGTCATGCTTTGTCTAAGTTTACTGGAATAGCAGTGCGAAGGAGTTGCAGTACAATATTTGATTCCAAACCTCTTTTCTCTCCTGAATGTCTAAACAATTGAGGACACGGTGGACCGGCCCACATTAGGCTGCACTCTCTGACTA
Organism: Umbra pygmaea; assembly: GCA_016801145.1. Classification (NCBI taxonomy): domain Eukaryota; kingdom Metazoa; phylum Chordata; class Actinopteri; order Esociformes; family Umbridae; genus Umbra; species Umbra pygmaea. Next base: position 7,509 of record JACXGM010025550.1, on the reverse strand, counting down.
GCCTCAGACTTAGTACATGGTTGATATCATGGTCTATAATTGTTGCCTGTATCGCATTTCAGATTTCTTTGTCCCTTTGACTTTCTCTGACTCTTCCTCATCCTCTGTCCCCATCTTCCTCTCCACCTCACCGTACCACCCCAGACTTTAATGTCCCTTCCTCTTGCCCAAGCAGGATCTTGCCCCTGTCTGTCTCTTGCTTGCTCCATATTCCACAGCTGTAAAGTTCAGTCTTACCCTTGCAGAGTAGAATGTGTTTGAGAACTGATTGATTGGTTATGGGTTCTCACCTGTCAGATAAATTGGACTGCATTTGTGATTGCTCTAAATTGTGAACAAATTGAATTGTTCCCCATCTAGCCTAAGTCTATCTGTCTGACAACTATTACGACCCCTGGAGAATTGGTAATAGATGTATGTACCATTTTTTATGAAAACATCAGTGAGCAGGCAAAACTTTGACTTTTTATTTCTCATGGGATTCATATTCAACTGTACGTCATAAGAGAATTCCCCAATCATAAAACAAAACATGGCAACAAAGAAAGTAATTAAATTACCCCTGTTCAAAAGTCTGCAAGACCTCAGTTCTCAATCAGTGTGCAGTCATTTGTGATAGTGTGTATGAGCTCCTAAGATCTTGCATGTGGTATAGCTGCCCATTTGTCTTGGCAATATGCCTCCAGGTCTTGCAAAGTCTTTGGTCATCTTGCATGAACTGCACTTTGAGGTCTCCCCAGCGTGGCTCGATTTAAGGTCAGGAGACTTTGATGGCCACTCCAGAACCTTCACCTTTTTCTGCTCTAACCACTGGAGGGTCAACTTGGCCTTGTACTCATTGTCATGCTGGAATGTCCAAGAGCGTCCCATGCGCAGCTTTCATGCTGAAGAATAAAAAGTGTCTGCCAGTATTGTCTGATAGCATGCTGCCTTCATCTTGCCATCTAGTTTCACAATGTTTCCCGTGCTTTTAGCACTCACACATCCCCAAAACATCAGTAAGCCACCATCATGCTTCACAGTGGGGATGATATTCTTTTCATTATAGGCCTTGTTGACCCCACTTCTAACGTAGACCATTTGCTTGTGACCATAAAGCTCTATTTTGGTCTTGTCACTCCAAATGACAGTGTGCCAAAAGCTGTGAGGAATGTCCAAGTGTTTTTGTGGTACAGGCTCAGTAAAGGCTTCTTTGTGGCAACTCGACCATGCAGATCATTTTTGTTCAAGTATCATCATGTTGTGCTCCTTGAAACAACCACATCATCTTTTTCCAGAGCAGCCTGTATGTCTCCCGAGGTTACTTGTGGGTTTTTCTTTGTATCCCGAAAAATTCTTCTGGCAGTTTTGGCTAAAATCTTTCATTGTCTACCGTGGCCTGGAATTAAAAGATCCCCAAAATTTTCCACTTCTTAATAAGTGATGAAACAGTACTGACTGGCAAGGCTTTGGGTATCTTTTTATATCCATTTCCAACTTTATGCAGTTCCAGTACCTTATTTCGCAGGTCTTTTGACATTTCTTTTCTGCTCCTCAAGGCTCAGTATCTAGCCTGCTCAGTGTATCCATGTGAGAGCTAACAAACCCATTGACTATTTCTAAACAGACACTAATTGCAATTTAAAATGCCACAGGTGTGGGAAATTAACCTTTAATTGCCATTTTAAACTGTGTGTGTCACCTTGTGTTTCTGTAACAAACATTCAAGGACCTTTAAACTTTTGATCAGGGCCATATGGGTGATTTCTGTTATTAGTATGGTTTACAAAGGTGCCAAACAACTGTGTGTTAACTAATGGTTTTATATGAGCACTATCCTTACACAACAGTCAGATTTGTAGCATGAACAGTCATATTGTGAAAGTCAGTGCTAGAATTTCACAATTTCTGTCAGGGTATACAAACTGTAACTATTATGTGTCTAATATGCTGTATGTGACAGGTTATTCTATGATTGTTGTCTGTTCTATTTTTCATGTAAGGATTTACACAGTGAACATGTGTATACTTGTATTTGATATCCTTAAACAGCAAATGAATGCAAACTATTTTGATCTGCAAGGCTTACTCAATGCATTTTGTTCATATAATTTGTCATATGTAGATAAATAGTAATTCGACAATTGTGCCAAAGTTATTGGGAAAAACTGTAACAAGCCATTGTCCTTTTGTACTGTACTTGTTAATAACAGGGGCATTTTTGATTGTGTGTGACTGCAAAACAACACTATAAAACATTGTACAGTCCAATATTAAGTGAATTGCACTGGAATAGAGGCAGGGGTTTTCTTTGCATTCCCTTTTTGCATTCCCTTTTTGTTGTTGATGATATTGTTTTTTTTTAATTTTCCCCACACCAGTTCACTTCATATTGTCTGTAGTAGGCTACTTTTTACTTGTTACCATCATTTGGGGAACAGTTTTCTTTTATTGGAAGTGTTAAAATAGTCTTGTCACCGACCTCTAGGGGTGGGACAATATGTTCAGTTTATAATTGGATAGAGTTAGATTTGATTGTTTTATATTGTCACAATAGAAATTCTGACTGAAAAATATTGCTTATTTATTGTTCTTTAATGTGCAACATATAGTTAATTAGGTGAGGTGCTACTGCTTAAACCAAATAATGAATGCAGTATGTATCATTGGTTCAAATAAATCCTAACCCATTACCAAAACATCATAATACATAGAAAACCTGTTTACCCTTTGAAGAAATATCTTGTTAAAAGAAAGCCTTGTTCAAATGTGAGCAAGGCAAAGCAGCAAATGATCAAAAGATATGTAGTACTATACATAATTGGCTTTTTCTGTGAATAACCAACTTCAGTCAAGTATTAATAGCAAATCCTTTTTAATTACGGCCAGTATAGGATCTCACAAATGCTATTAAAGTGAAGTTAGATTCATAATCTGTTTCTAGAGTACTACAGTACAGCTATACAATATAGCTAACTGTTTTGCTGATACATGAACACAAAGTGCTCCATATCAACAGGCTACAAGTAATAGCCAAAATACTGGCTAGTTTAGTTGGAAATCAATGGGGAGATTTCTCCAAGGTGTTACCATTACTGTCATTACACAGAATTTTGGCTACTACTTGAAGCCTGCCTTTTTTTTCTTCACCATGAGCCCTAAGGTGCTCCATATGTATGTAACACTTTGTTGAAGTAACGATATGAGTTTGATGCTATGGTTATCAACCGCAAATATATATTTATTTCATCATGAACTGCATCCCATCTTAAAAACTACAGTTATCCTGCTTTCATGACAACATGGAACTTGGTATTTCCGACATCCAATCAAAAGCATTCTAGTGTTCATAAACAAAATACATTTTTTGTTGTTTGGTGAAAATCATTTCGTAATTAACCCATGAGGTTGCACATCTTTATTAAATGTTCAATTATCTTACCATGTGTGGTCTTAAATGTGACTGAAAGATGAATTATAAATACTTACAGTCATTTTAAAACAACAGTTTACAATTTACAAATGGTGTACCCAGGAGTGATGGAGTTTCTCGTGTCCTGGACTTGGACTCGAGTGTAACTATAGTCGCTATTCTCTGGACTTGCGACTTGACTTGGACTTGCACACTGATGACTTGTACTTGGACTCGGACTCGAGGACATAGAAATAGAATGGATAGTAAGGCCATTCCAATTCAAATCAATGTAGCAGAATGTTCAGAGCGGCATCCATTTTTATGTGTACTGTACCATTCCATTGCAAAGATCTAGCGGCCTACTTCCGCATTAAACCGATTTGCAACAAAGTCGCGGACTCACCAGTGAGTATTGCAGCAGCAATGGTGTAGTTGAGGAATTGGAGAGTGCTGGATTTAATTGCTTCATAATTCTATAGGTAAGTCATCAAAATATATTCAATAAATGCTAATATTACAAACTACAGTTAGGTGAAACAATATAACAAGAACACCGATAGATGTTCCCATACCTCTTGATAACGTGAAGGCAAGTGCCTTGCTGCTCTACAGAGGCCCGTCTGGAGTGACATGAAATGGGAGATGCATGGTTGGGCAAAAAGCCAAGAAAAAATCCTATAGTTACTTACCATATGTCGATTTTCCAGTTTTGCAGATAAGCTAACGCCAGACAAAGTGTCAATGTCCTTCTATCCATTCTATTTCTATGCTCGAGGATATATATAATTGGACTCGAGCCTTATGAGAAGGAACTCGGACGTTCGATGAAGTTTCTGTATACCGGTACTTTCTACTTACTACTGTGTAATAAGTTATAATAAATGTATATAAGTTGTTAGACTTTTCCTGTTTTGGGCTCGAAGACCGGCCGAGAAACCGCTGGGGTGACTTCCAGGGCTGATGTTCTTTTGTGAATAACACCCTTTACTTCACCGACATAATTAACAACAGAGAAGCTTGTTGTTTCATTGTTTAACAGTAATTGTTAACTCACTTAACATCGACTTTCCAATCTCTTTTTCCTCACAGCAACACATAGCTTCTGAATTGGACAGCACTACCGCTCGCTCACCTTGCTTGACTACACGCTCACTGACGTCACTCACTTAACGCAACTACTGTACCATTCTCGCTCTAAAGGCCGATTTATACTTCTGCACCATAGGCATACGGCGTAGCTTACATCGTCATGAGCATTTATCGTTCTGCGTCGGTGTCTACGTTGCACTGCAATGAAATGCAATCAAGGCGACCAATCACAGTTCTTGCGGCTGCATCACTGTGACGCGTAGTTTCATTTTTGGAGAGGTGCACGTCAGCTACGGCATAGGGTACGGCGCAGGGTACGGTGTAGGCAACCAGCTACAACATAGGCTACGCCGTAACCTCGACGCAGAAGTATAAATCAGTCTTACAGTGGGGCAAAAAAGTATTTAGTCAGCCACCAATTGTGCAAGTTCTCCCACTTAAAATGAGAGAGGCCTGTAATTATTATCATAGGTACATTTCAACTATGAGACACAAAATGAGAAAAAAAATCCAGAAAATCACATTGAAGGTTTTTTTATGAATTTATTGGTAAATTATGGTGGAAAATAAGTATTTGGTCACCTACAAACAAGCAAGATTTCTAGCTCTCACAGACCTGTAACTTCTTCTTTAAGAGGCTCCTCTGTCTTCCACTCGTTACCTGTATTAATGGCACGCATTTGAACTTGTTATCAGTATAAAAGCCACCTGTCCACAACCTCAAACAGTCACACTCCAAACTCCACTATGCTCAAAACCAAAGAGCTGTCAAAGGACACCAGAAACAAAATCGTAGACCTGCACAAGGCTGGGAAGACTGAATCTGCAATAGGTAAGCAGCTTGGTGTGAAGAAATCAACTGTGGGAGCAATCATAAGAAAATAGAAGACATACAAGACCACTGATGATCTCTCTCAATCCAGGGCTCCACACAAGATCTCACCCTGTGGGGTCAAAATGATCACAAGAACGGTGAGCAAAAATCCCAGAACCACACGTGGGGTCCTAGTGAATGACCTGCAGAGAGCTGGGAGCAAAGTAACAAAGGCTACCATCAGTAACACACTACGCCACCAGGGACTAAAATCCTGCAGTGCCAGACGTGTCCCCCTGCTTTAGCCAGTACATGTCCAGGCCCATCTGAGGTTTGCTAGAGAGCATTTGGATGATCCAGAAGCGGATTGGAAGAATGTCATATCGTCAGATGAAACGAAAATATAACATTTTGGTAAAACCTCAACTCATCGTGTTTGGAGGAGAAAGAATGCTGAGTTGTATCCAAAGAACACCATACCTACTGTGAAGGGTAGAAACATCATGCTTTTGGGCCTGTTTTTCTGCAAAGGGACCAGGATGACTGATCCGTGAAAAAGGAAAAAATGAATGGGGCCATGTATCTTGAGATTTTGAGTGAAAACCTCCTTCCATCAGCAAGGGCATTGAAGATTAAAAGTGGCTGGGTCTTTCAGCATGACAATGATCCCAAACACACCGCCCGAGGAACGTAGTAGTGGCTTTGTAAGAAGCATTTCAAGGTCCTGGAGTGGCCTAGCCAGTCACCAGATCTCAACCCCATAGAAAATCTTTGGAGGGAATTGAAAGTCTGTGTTGCCCAGTGACAACCCCAAAACATCAGTGCTCTAGAGGTGATCTGCATGCAGGAATGGGCCAAAATACCAGCAACAGTGTGTGACAACCTTGTGAAGACTTACAGAAAATGTTTGACCTCTGTCATTGCCAACAAAGGGTATATAACAAAGTATTTAGATGAACTTTTGTTATCGACCAAATACTTATTTTCCACCACAATTTACCAATAAATTCATTAATAATCCTACAATGTGATTTTATGGATTTTTTTCTCTAATTTTGTCTCTCATAGATGAAGTGTACCTATGATGAAAATTACAGGCCTCTCTCATCTTTTTAAGTGGGAGAACTTGCACAATTGGTGGCTGACTAAATACTTTTTTCCCCTACTGTAACTGTCACTACTCTCCTAACAAAGGAATTGATATTGATACATGTAACTGTAGTGCATGATTTACGTGCTCCCTACTATATGTTCATATTTGAAAATTGCAGATAGATGCCCCCCAGGTCTTGATTTTACGTTATATTATTTATAGAATACCGATACTAATTGCAATAAATAAACAGATATTAAAGATTTCTCAGTTCTGCATTTCTGCTGCTTTGCTAAATACAACAAAGTAAATAAACTCCCTTTGGAATGGTGACTGTGGTGTCATTTTTGTTTAATGTAGACCCTCTTTCATTTGTATATCAGCTATTTAAAGGTGTGAAGTATCGTAGGCAGTCTTGGAATTCAACTCGATAACTCGAACGCTGGTAATGGTGACTCGACACTGACTCTTCTTAAGTGACTTGGACTCGAACAATGGGGGCTCAAGACGTGGACTCGAACTCAGGTAATGGTTACTTGACTCGAGACGCGACTCGGACTCGACAGTTGGTGACTCGACTACAACACTGTCATGACCAGGTTTCAAAATTAACTTTATCATCCACCATCCAAATGGCTAGTGATTATATACATTTTACCAGCCACCCAATAGATTACTTTTGTTTTTTTTAGCTGGTGAGTGCAGCAAATCTACCAGCCACCTACATATTTTACCAGCATTTGGCTGGTAAATGGTGCTAATTCCGAACACTGGCCATGACCTATTACCACATCGACCCGACACAAAACAGTGTTTCATTTTGAAACAATAACCTTTATAAGCCTACCTGTTGATTAAGAGTAACATAGTATTTACCATTAATTTTTATACCATCAAAGTTATTGAAGTTTTTTCATTGAAGATTGTGTTATTTTATTGAATGAAGGATTATGTTTTCTATCGAATGGCGGTTGGGTTCATATCTGGAGGAAGTATTTGCGTGTTGGATAGAGGAAGTGTTCTCATGTTGGATAGAGGAAGTGTTCGTGTGATGGATAGAGGAAGTGTTCTCGTGCTGGATAGAGGAAGTGTTCTCGTGTTGGATAGAGGAAGTGTTCG
>JACXGM010025549.1:0-15258 GCA_016801145.1 Umbra pygmaea | reverse complement strand
AAAAGTGCTTAGAGCTGCTAAATGTATTTGTAGTTTGTTGATTTCCAAGTATAAAACTTGGTGAAATGTTTTCAGTGTGTGTGTATCCGTTTTTTTACATTTCCATCTCATTTTACCAAAACCGTGATAATATTGATAACCGTGATAACTTTGGTCACTATAATCGTGATATGAAATTTTCATACCGTCCCATCCCTATTGTAACAATTTAGTTTTACTTCATCCATGCTGTCACAACTAGTGTTATAAGGTAATTATCAGTTCGCACTAAAACTGGGTACACTTCGATTAGCATGAAAACATATCACAGAGAACGGTCGATTCGGTACCAATGTGTTATTAACCCCTAGGTTCATTTTGCACCAGAGTTGTCCTTTAAGGGGAAAGTCTAATTTTAAGACTCCCAGTTTTCGAACTACAAGGAAAGGTTTCTGTTTATCTGTCACTGGCACTAAATTGTGGAAAAAAATAAATAATGAATTACAGCAATGTCTAAACATAGTCCAATTCAAAAAGATGTTTAAAGAAATTATATTACAGTGGTACATAGAAACACAGTGTGATTAATAGCCTGTGCTTATATTGAATAACTTGAAGTATGTGTATGAATATTCTTGTGTATGGGTAAATACATGAATGTGAATAGAACTGTTGAATATATATTTAATTGATTACAGATTTATTATCTCTGTAGACTTATTATTATGTAGTTAATTCATTTAATAGGGTAGAAATGGTATAAAGGGGTAGGAGTATGGGATCAAATAAGGGCCAATAATATTTTGACGTTGTGAAGTGATGTTTGCATGTGTTAAAAAAGTTTTTCCATTTTTAGAAATATTTTGTGAATGTGTACAAGACTTTTGCATCTGTAAAAATATTTTGTGAATGTGTACATTTTTTGGCATCTTTAGAAATATTTTGTGAATGTGTAAAACTGTTTTGCATCTATAGAAATATTTTGTAAATGTCTGCAAATGTTTTGTGCAACACTGGAGTTACAAAACCCAAGTTACGAGTTGCAAAATTTTGACTGTGTCAAAACAAGGCCAAAATGTTATCCAATCAGCACCTTGCTTATTGATTAGTCAATCAGAACACTGCCCACCGATTAACCATTTCAATCCTTAGTGTAGCTAGCATTACACAGGACTCTGTGTATTTATTATAAATTTAAGCGATCCCAATTGCAAATGTAAAGGGTCTTATTAAAATATTATAAGTTAGTAAATATTTCACACTATTCTCATAGAGTTTAGTGGCATATATTCGAAATAAGTAATGTTTCCTTTGTTGTTAATCAATTTTCATCACGTTGAATCAAACATTATTATTCTGAAGGCAAAACTAGGAAAGGCTAGGAATCCACTAAAGAAGCTGGCTCCCTAAAGAAGCTAGCTTCACATTGGTAAGTTTTACCTGTCATTTGTGAACTGTCTATGCTTGTGATAAAGCGTCAGCCTCGGACTCCTCCGTGTTGACTGACTCCAGAATGCAGAGAAAAAACGAGAACACGCCTCCCTAGAATCTTTTGCCCCTTCATTGGTTGATCGGCGGGCAGCGTTGTGACTGGCTAATCAACAAGCAATGTGGTGATTGGATAACATTTTGGCCTTGTTTTAACACAGTAAAAATTTTGTATCTCGTAACTTTGGTTTTGTAACTCCAGTGTTGCACAAAACCTTTGCAGACATTTACAAAATATTTCCACAGATGCACAACTTTTTTACACATGCAAACATCACTTCACAACCTCAAAATATTATTGGCCCTTATTTGATCCCATAGTGAAAGACTATCTGCTCTGTTTAAGTTTGCTTTTCAGTGTCTGTTTGACAGCAGATCCAGCTTTGAGCTTTTTGGGACAAATCTTCCAATGACTGTGTTATATGCGGTGGTCTATCGACCTCCAAAGTTTAATAAGGATTTTATCCTGGACTTTGCAGACTTTGTGGCTGGGATTGTGTTAAAATTGTTGGTGATTTTAATATATATCTGTGCTGCGAATCCAGACCTATGTCTAAGGATTTTCTGAATCTTATTGACTCTTTTAATCTCATCCAGTCTGTCACTGGCCCGACACGTGAAAAAGGACATACTTCGGACCTCATTTTGTCATATGGGTTAGGTGTAGCCATTAGTGAAATATGCAACACATGTATTTCAGATCATCTGCCCTTCATATTTACTGTGGTCTTCCCCTGTCCAGACATTTCTATAATTGCTCCTGCACGTTGAGTGCGGGAAATTAACCTTGTAATTAATATTGTAAACTTAATGTTGAGGAACTCACCAACCTTTTTGACTGTACTTGACTGAGATATTGGACTTTGCTGTCGCAGACGTGCCTGCAGAAAAGTTGAAAGAAAGTGGAAAATGGACAAACTCCAAGTGTCTTTTTAAATTTTACAGGACACACAAATACAAGGGAGCAGTTAAATCTGCTAAAACATATTTATTTATCTCATCCGGTTGCTAGTAACACTCAGAGGCCTCAGGTTCTTTTTAAAGTGTTTAACTCGCTTATCAACCCTTATGAAACTGATTGTTCTGTGCCATCAACATTGTTGTGTGAAAACTTCCTCAAACACTTCATTGGTAAGAGTTTTTCATCCACTGTTTTTACCAGTAACCCCTCTGTTATGCCCAGCTGTCTTCCAGCAGTTTGAGCCAGTTCCATTCCACCTTCTCTCTGACATAGTTAAGCAGCTTCGTCCTGCAAACTGCCTACTGGACAGTATCCCTTCATGCTTACTTAAAGATGTTTTTAACACCGTTGGTCCAGTATTTTATCCTTGGTTAATACATCTCTCAGACCCTGACTTTTACCCCTTTACTACACTCTCAGCTCAGGGTGTGTTCCAGCTGCTTTTAAACATGCTGTTATGCAACCTCTTAAAAACAAAGAATCCAGGTCATTCAGTTCTCTAATTTTAGACCTATTTCTAAACTTCCCTTTCTATCTAAAGTTTTGGAGAGGGTTGTTTTTAATCAACTTCAATCATTTTTAGATGAGTTTAGTATTTATGAAAAGTTCCAGTCTGGTTTTATGCCCCGCCACAGTACTGAAACTGCCCTTCTAAGAGTATATAATTACCTTTTCTTAGTGATTGACTCAGGATACTCAATGATAAGGACACATTTCAGCCTTTGCTTAACTGCTTGAGAGATCTCAAAATATGGTTTTGTCTCAACAACAATAATGCTACAATTGTTGTTTGGTTGTGCTGAAAATTTCAGTGCTGTAACGACCACCCGGGCCAAGGGGTCGACTCAGCGCTCAGCATCCGCAGAATATTAGAGGTTCTGGAGTCTACATGGACAATACATTGTGGGTACATTCGCTGCACGTGCTATATCGCACATTCCTTTATTTGTTCCAGGCTGGTTGTCTTATTATATTCGGGCACGGCCCGTGATTTCTGTTCCTTTTATGTACAGGGCATGACATTTCACTACTGAGTGTTTGGGGAGGTTTAGCCTTCTCCATGGTCGTGATCGTTAGGCACACAGGTGCTTCATATTTAGTACTCAGCCCTAAGTATTTAATCCAAGCTGTGCAATTCCTCCTTGTTGATTATTGCCACTGTATGGTGTTTCTGTTGTGTTCACCTGTTTCATGGTCACCAGCCTGCTCTGTTGATTCTACATTATTAAAAGGACCTCCGGACCTCCATTTGTTTCCAGATTCCACATTGACACGCTACAGAATAATCGACCTTATCATGGAAGCAGCAGGAAAGGAAGGTTTTAAGGAAGCTCTGGGAGAATGGGACAGCGTTCTGCAACAGCACCACAACGAGCTGTCAAACCTAGATATCGCCATGGAGGAGGTCTTACAGAGGCTTCGACGAATGGAGGCGTCGGCTACTGCTCCGGCTCCCGTCTCTCCACCCAGCACGTCCATTCCCACTCCTGTTCGTGGCTCCAGCGGGGTGGATCTCGTATTACCGGAGCAGTACGGTGGTCATCCGGAGCGTTGCCGTAGCTTCCTGCTCCAATGCGATCTCTACCTGACGCACCGTGCCAGCCACTGCTCAGACCGGGCTAAAGTTGCTACCCTCATCTCCGTCCTCACTGGAAAAGCCCTGGAGTGGGCCACTGCGCTCTAGGAGGCGGCGGGCCCGGAAACGGCGAACTACGAGGAGTTCAAGGCACTGTTCACAGCAGCCTTCGACCATCCAAGAGCGCGGCGACAGGCTGTTGCACATACGCCAGGGCACTAGAACAACGGCAGAGTATGCCCTGGAATTCCGAACCCTGGCGTCCGGTAGTGGGTGGAACCAGACGGCTCACCTGTCTCTGTTCCGAGAGGGGCTACGGGGGGAGTTGAAGCTGGAACTCGCCTGCCATGACAATCAGGCTACCCTGGATGAATTAATCTCCATGGCTACCAGATTGGACCGTCTCCTACGCGCCAGGAGGAGACCCTCAGGGCGCAGGTCGCTATCCCCAGTGAGCTTCCCCAGCGAGGAACCGATGGAGATGGATTTCACCCGCCTAACTACAGCGGAGAGGAGCCGGCGTCTACGCCAAGGTTTGTGCTTATATTGCGGAGAGGAGGGGCATTTACTTGCGCAGTGCCCCAACACCCGTGGGACGTCACGTCCACCTGGAGGATCGACCCTGGTACATGCCAAGGTAGGACTGACGATCTCTAGTGTGGTTCTGTCTGGGACTGTTAACAGTAGAAGTGGTTTTCTATGCCTATGCTACAGGGAGACCCATCCAGGCCCTCATCGACTTCTGGGTAGCCGGCAACTTCATTGACGAGGGTCTTATTCAGACCCTGACCATTCCGGTTACAGATCTGGCCGTTCCCATTCCCGTACTGGCCGTAGACAGCCGTCCCATTGGCAGTTGGAGGATTACCCGACAGACAGTACCTATCACCATGGCAATAGGGGACCAGCACATCGAAAAGGGCTGCTTTTTTGTGATTCCCTCCCCGGCACATCCCATGGTTTTGGGTATGCCATGGTTGATTAAACATAACCCTCTCATCGATTGGAGGAAGCGTTGCGTACGGAAGTGGAAAAGTACTGAAAAAAACGTTGCTCTGTCTAATGTTGTTCCCCCCGAATACCTAGACCTGGGAGAGGCGTTTTCCAGAGTGAAGGTATCTCAGCTTTCGCCACACCGTCTGTGGGATTGCACCATTGAGCTGCTACCCGGAGCCGACCTCCCGAGGAGCCATGTCTACCCCTTATCCAGTGCGGAGACCGACGCTATGGAAACCTACGTTCAGGAGTCCCTGGCTCAAGGGCACATCAAACCATCCATGTCATCAGTCTCCTCCAGTTTCTTTTTTGTAAAAAAGGATGGGGTTCTCTATCCCTGTGTGGATTATCGCTCCCTCAACAAAATAATGGTGTAATACCGGTACCCGTTGCCGTTGATACACAGTACCGTGGAGAGGATGCATGGTGCCAGGTATTTTACCAAGCTGGACCTCCGGAGCGCTTACAACCTGGTGCGTATACGTAGAGGGGACGAGTGGAAGACTGCATTCAGTACGACCTCGGGACACTACGAGTACTGCGTAATGCCATTCGGCCTGGCCAACACTCCGAGTTCCAGGCATTTATCAACGAAATATTCAGGGACCTGTTAAACAGCCATGTGTTGGTCTATATTGATGATATTTTAATTTATTCTCCCACTTATGTCTCCCATGTACAGCATGTCCGTGAGGTGTTGACTCGACTGCTGAAACATCATCTATACGCGAAGGCCGTGAAATGTCAGTTCCACCAACCCTCCGTCTCTTTCCTTGGCTACATCATCACCGCCAAGGGGTTGGAGATGGAGGTAGACAAGGTGGAAGCGGTAACCTCCTGGCCTGTCCCCATCACGGTGAAGGAGGTTCAACGGTTTCTCGGCTTCACCAATTACTACCGTCGCTTCATACGGTCGTTCAGTACGGTGCCTGCCCCCTTGTCTGCGCTGTTGCGAGGAGGACCTCGCCGCTTGCTCTGGACCCCGGAGGCGGAAAAGGCGTTCCAGGAGCTGAGGGACCGTTTCACGACCGTGCCTATCCTTCGCCACCCTGATCTCTCGTTTATTGTGGAGGTGGACGCTTCCGAGGTTGGACTCGGTGCCGTTCTGTCACAACGCCAAGGTACACCCCCTAAACTACATCCCTGTGCGTTCTTTTAAAAAAAACTGTCCGCAGCGGAGCGCAACTATGACGTGGGGGATCGGGAACTCCTGGCCATAGTGGAGGCGCTGACGAGATTGCGGGGGCTTCCCATCCGTTCCTGATATGGACTGATCAGTGTGTGCCTGAGAGTGGCAAGATGGTTGAACTCCAGACAAGCAAGGTGGGCGTTGTTCCCAACACGTTTTGAGTACACTCTCTCATACCGTCCAGGCACGCGGAACGGGAAAGCGGATGCTCTGTCACGTCTGTTTGAGGGAGAGGAACGAGAGGACCCAGAGGCGACGGTCATCCCACCTGCGCGTATCATCGCTCCCATTGTGTGGGAGGTGGGCGAGGACATCAGGCGTGATCAGGTAACGGATCCTTCTCCGCCTAACTGTCCCAAGGGTCTTCTGTACGTACCTGACAATTACAGAGACCGACTTCTGGCTTGGGCACATACCTCGCTTCCCTCTGGTCATCCAGGTATCAGGCGCACCTTGCAAGCTCTTCAGAGGAAATACTGGTGGCCCCATATGGCCCAGGACGTCCGGAGATACGTGGTCTCCTGCTCCACCTGCGCCCAAAGCACCAGTCCCAAACACCTTTCTTTCGGTAAGCTGCAGCCGCTTCCCATCCCACACAGACCATGGTCGCACATAGCTGTTTACTTTATTACGGACCTTCCATTGTCCCAGGGATGTACAACTGTGCTTGTGGGGGTGGAAAGGTTCTCTAAATCCTGCAGGCTTATTCCGTTGTCAGGGTTGCCCACAGCTAGGCAGACAGCGGAGGCCCTGTTCACCTTCGTCTTTCGGATGTACAGGCTGCCCGAGGAGATAGTGACGGACTGGGGTCCTCAATTTACATTGAGGCTGTGGAGGTCCTTCATGGCCAGATTAGAAGTTGCCGTGAATCTGACGTCCGGGTACCACCCTCAGGCGAATGGACAGGCCAAGAGAACGAACCAGGAGATAGGCCAGTCCCTCAGGTCCTATTGCGGGACCCGGCCTGGGGATTGGGCTGATGTGCTACCGTGGGCTGAATACGCTCAAAACTCCCTGCGCCGGGAGGCTACAGCCATAATCCCTTTCCAATGTGTTTTAGGGTATCAACCTCCCCTCGTGCCGCGGCACCCTGACGACTCCCGGATTCCCGCCTTGGATGGATGGTTTCGTCGAGCGGAGGCCCTGTGGTCGGCGGCGCATACCCGTCTACAACGGGCCGTTCGACGCTTCCGGACACAGGCAGACAAGCGTCGGAGCACTGCACCTGCTTGGCAACCGGGTGAAAGGTCTGGGTGTCTACGCATGACATGACGTTACGCACCCCGTGCAGGAAGCTCACGCAGCGATTCCTGGGTCCCTTTCCTATTCTCCGCAAAGTGAATAATGTGACATACACCCTCCAACTGCCATCTCACCTGAAAATCTCTCCCTCTTTTCACGTCTCCCTCCTCAGGCCGGCGGTTCGGGGTCCCTTGGACGATGACCTGCATGGTGAGGCTCTGCCGGCGCCGCTGACCGTGGAGGGCAAGCCAGCGTATGCTGTCCATTCCCTTTTGGACTCCCAGCAGCGTAGGGGTGCCTTGCAATATTTAGTGGACTGGGAGGGCTACGGCCCCGAGAAGCGGAGCTGGGTGGCTGCCCGGGTTATTCTGGACCCTTCTCTTCACCGGACTTCCACCGCCTCCATCCCGGTCGTCCTGGTCCCCTCACTCAGGGTCATCCGCGTTCTCTGCCCTCTGTGGCGGCTGGAGCCACTTCTTGATGAAAGGGTACTGTAACGACCACCCGGGCCAAGGGGTCGACTCAGCGCTCAGCATCCCCAGAATATTAGAGGTTCTGGAGTCTACATGGACAATACATTGTGTGTACAGTCGCTGCACGTGCTATATCGCATGTTCCTTTATTTGTTCCAGGCTGGTTGTCTTATTTTATTTGGGCATGGCCCGTGATTTCTGTTCCTTTTATGTACAGGGCATGACAGTTCAGCACTGAGTGTTTGGAGAGGTTTAGCCTTATCCATGGTCCTGATCGTTAGGCACACAGGTGCTTCGTATTTAGTACTCAGCCCTAAGTATTTAATCCAAGCTGTGCAATTCCTCCTTGTCGATTATTGCCACTGTATGGTGTTTCTGTTGTGCTCACCTGTTTCATGGTCACCAGCCTGCTCTGTTGATTCTACATTATTAAAAGGACCTCCGTACCTGCATTTGTTTCCAGATTCCTCATTGACACGCTACAAGTGCCTTTGTAGATGCTCTTGGTACTTTCGGTTCCCATTTTCGTCCTTTTACCAAGAATCTGGTTGTGATTTTTGACAGCTCTTTTTAAAAATGGACAGTTTAGTTCTGTTGTTAAAACCACTTTCTTCCAGCTGAGACTTTTGGCTAAGGTAAAGCCCTACCTGCTACGTAAGGACTTTGAAATACTCATACATGCATTTATTATTACTCGATTAGATTACTGTAACTCTTTATATGTTGGATTGGATCAGTCGTCACTTCGTCGGTTACAGTTAGTCCAGAACGCAGCAGCTGTACATCTAACTGGGACCAATTACACCAGTTTTGGCCATGCTCCACTGGCTTCCTGTTTGTTTCAGGATTAATTTTGAAATTGCATTGCTTGTTTATAAGACTTTAAATGGGCTGTCGCCTTTTTATTTATTGGAGCTCTTACATGTCAACACACCTGTCAAAGCACTGAAGTCTTCCAATCAGATGCTCTTTAGTGTGCCCAGATTCAGGTTAAAAAATAAAGGTGACCGAGCCTTTGCGGTGGCTGCTCCAAACCTCTGGAATAGTTTCCCTATTCATATTAGAAAATCTCGGACCGTTGAAACATTCAAGTCCTTGCTTAAGACCCACTACTATTCATTGGCTTTCAATTCAAGTTACCTTGACCTTTTTCTACTGCTGGTTATTTTGTATTGTGTATTGTGTATTGTTTGTGTACGTTATCATTTTTGGGTCAGTTAGTGTTTAGTATCATTTTTTTTATCTTGTTAAGCACTTTGGTCAACTATGGTTGTTTTTAAACGTGCTATATGAAAAAAATTGATTGATTGATTGATCTCCAGTTTACATTTAAATCAAATCGGAACATGTTTCCTAAAACTCCAGTTGCTGTCATTGATACAATCCCAGTTTTATGTAAAAAATAAAAAAATGTTTACCTGAGAAGCCTCCACAGTTGGAGATGCTCGGCATTTGCAACCAGAACATGTATTCATGTTTATGTAGTGTATTTATTATCCTATCCACATGGCTTCATCAATCAGAAATCATTTTCTGCTCTACTGATCACAGCACTTACATCCAGTACTTCATAGACTCCAAACAAAAATATTTAAGTGGGAAATATAAGTCATAACCCCAAAAATATTAACAAGGCGATGGAAATGACAGTTTGGCAGCAGGAATGCAGGTTGACATTATAAATAGCCCAATCTAGCTGCACCATGCCCCTGGAGGTGGAGTTAAAACACTTATAGTTTATATTAGAGGGAATATCAAAACAGTTCTCAGGATAAAATGTGTTAAAACACGAAAAACTGCTCAAGATAAACAGCACACCTCTTAATGGGAGAAATACTCATGATTTAGGCACTTCTGTTACTGGAATTGGCACACTTCACTAATTGGCACACTTCACTAATTGGCACACTTCACTAATTGGCACACTTCACTAATTGGCACACTTCACTAATTGGCACACTTCACTATTTAGCACACTTCACTATTTAGCACACTTCACTATTTAGCACACTTCACTATTTAGCACACTTCACTATTTAGCACACTTCACTATTTAGCACACTTCACTATTTAGCACACTTCACTAGTTGACACAATTATTGCATGAAAAGGATATGCACATGACATAAAAAGCTATGCAATTTCATGCTGGAGTTGGTCTATTGGTCTAAGGTGCTAAATTCAGTACACAAATACAGTAGGTACAATGTGATCATACTGTTCATTACACCACTATAAGAAATGATCATACTATACAATATACCACTATAAGAAATGATCATAATGTATTACACATCCATAAGAAATACAAAAGACAAACAGTTATTTATAGGTGAGATCGATAGGTTTGGGAATCCATAAATGCTTTAGTTAATGACACAGGACATAAAGAATGTTCAGAGAATGTTTCCACCCAGAACAAGTAAACATTAATAATAAATAATAGCTGGAGGATTTGAAGGATATCAACTACATTCCAGTATTTATCAAATCTAGATAGGATATTGGAGTGGAAGCACTGTAGCTCCAAGCCCATTGTCAAATCTGCAAAAATTCTTCAGGTGATAAAAAGCAGTATCATAATGATTTGACAACAAAAAATATACATTTATAATTTACGGCATCATACACTACTGGCAGTGATTGGACAGATTGACCATGTCTAGGGGCTTAGGGTGAGAGTAGGGAAGTTCCTTGGACCTTACAATTCCATTATATCCAGATAATTGGGTCACAATTTGATAACAGTGCACTTCTGTGCAATGTATTATTTTGCAAAATATTGCAATTAATGATGAACTTCTCTCATTTCTAATACATTTTACTAATTGATAATCATACAAAACAGCTTCTCATGAAAGCACATTGTGGCTGCAACTGATGAATATGGTGTTGAAATATCACAGCTAATAAACTGTCAGAAACACTTTGAAAAAACACCTATACGGAATATATATTTAAAATACATTTTAGTATACATTTTAAAATAGAGGAAAATAGCCATTTAATGTACAATGCTCAAAACACTTAAGGGGACACGCAATCATCACAGTATAAAACCAAGTCAATTAAACTTCACAGATGTCAAACTGTCCAGTTAGGAAGCATAATGAAAGTGACAACAGGTGCACTTGAACGGCAACAGCAAGGCAACCCCCAGAAAGGGACTGGTTTTGCAGGTGGTGGCCACAGACAATTGCTCTCTCCTTATCCTTCCTGACTGATTCTTCTTCAGTTTTTTGTGGCGGGTACCTGCAGCTCATTTAGATTGCACAGGTATTCCAGCTCCTCCAGTATGGAGAACTGTGTTGATGCTACAAAAAGACTATGGTCACAGCCCACCCATTCCTATCTCCATTTATGGACACTAATTGAACACTGATAAACAATGTAGCCTTAATACAATGGGCTGTGTACATTCATATCCCCCACCCGGTACAGCCAGAAGAGGACTGGCCACCCCATTGAGTCTGGCCTCTCGCTAGGTTTCTTCCCAAAAACAAAATTTAGCCACAGTGCATCCACTTGTTTTTGCTTGCTCTTTGGGGTTCTAGGCTGGGTATTTGTCAAAGCACTTTGTGACAACTGCTGTTGTAAAAAGGGCTTTAAAAATAAATGTGATTGATTTAATTTTGCTTGTGAGTCAGCAAATTCATCTTGTGCGTAATATCTACTAGTGCAAAAAGAGAACAATTGTGGAATGCAGAACTAATAAAAAAAACAATGCAGGACAAGAAAACTGCAACTAGCAGTAGTTAAGATATGACTTTGTAGGATCTCAGGTGAGTGAATGACATTTCTCAGGTCCACGTTGCAACTCCATATGTCTTCGGTGTTCAATTACATTTGATAGCATCTAAAATTGGTGGCCAGGCGATCACGTTGCTAGCCATGCCATGACACATGATTAACTAGTCAAGACTTGATGTTGCCACGGTATAACTAAGACAAATAAGCTAAAGAGCTGGCTACACATTCGGTTAATTCTACGGTTGGTGATTTATAGCTAGCTATCGCCACCTTACGAAAAATCACTATTACAAAATGGATGAGATTACATATATCCTGTGACTGGTTAGCACGTCTACATCGGCAATAATGCTGTGGTGAGTGAATGTTCAAATTGCTTTTGTGGATAATCTAATTAGGAAAATTAAAGACACGAAGCAACAGGAATTTTCCGCCATGTTTTTTATTTTTGTCAGCTGCTCAGAGTTGGTGTAGTAATACTTTTACGTTACATACTGGTGATTAGGTTACTTCTGACCATGCAGTTTACACGGCAAAGTCTTCAAACCCAATTTTTGCCAATCAAATTGCAGTTATAACTTTTATAAAACGTGTTAAAAGATAACACCACCAAATGAATGAAAATTGCTAGAATGTTTAGAGCAGACTGTATGAAAGTCCTTTAGTGTTAAGTTTAGGTCTGGCCTCTGTGTGAATTAGTACGTACTGAAGGTCTCTTCAGTTTAGCATTGAGGCTTTTCCCTTAATGAATATTGCTAGTTGTATATGAAATACAGTATGTGGTGGAATATGGATTCCGCTTCTTAGTAGATAGCCTTCATGGTACCTCTTAGTCAAACCTTTGTTTGAGGGAGCCGTTGTTGACACTTAAACTGACAGTAAAAAGCCTGGAGGCAGGCCAGACAGACAAATTACGAGGAGCTGTTTACCTAGAGCCAGATACACATCATGCAACATGACAGCTTAAAACATGGCAGCGTTCATTTCAGTTAACTCTGTGCTTGTCTGAAAGGTCCAGCTATAAAAGAGGCTCTATATGTCTGGTCTAGGAATGGCAGAATGTGGGTGGTTAGAGTGGTAAAGGACAGAGGGAGTGCAAATGGTCACAAAGAGAATGTAAAAGGTTAGAAGTAGGACGTAAACAGAGAGGATGTACAGAGCATGTAGGATGTAACCAGAGAGAGAAGACAGACATGCAGAGGGCATGTATGATGTAACCAAACGCAGAGATTTAGTACAGAGAAGACTAAAGATGAAAAGAAGCAATGATGAAGTGAGAGAACATACTGTAATATGAAGAGAGAACCAAGAAAAAATAAATATGAGAGCTTGAGATCTCCAGGTATGAAGAAAAGCTCCTGATGCATTGGGCTGATTCTTCCAGCTCTTTAATAAATCTTTTATTTCTAACCGGTGGAGAAGAATTAGACATAAATTGAATCCAACCAAGGTCAACAGTCCAAAAGTAAAGAGGCGATCTGGTGTGAATGCAACATCCAGCTCCACCATCATCCCACTGTTACAACACTGTCTGATGGATGGCCAACAGTGCCAAGGCAGGACAGCTTGTTTATATTAAACAGTCATGAGGTCTTGATTTCTATTACAATGGTAGTTAGCTGTAATCACTAGAAGGGTTGACAGCTTGAGAGGGATTTACCAGTACAGGAGAGTTGAGGTTCCATCATTAGTAATTATATATAAAGGTGTGTTTTTGGATTGACTTCTTACCGCAGGCTGCAGGGAGTAGTGGATGCTGAAGCCGGGCTCAGAGGGGAAATACTCGTCTGAAATAAACCGCACTCTGATCTGACTGCCTTTGGAGGTGTGGCTGGCAGGTGCCTGGGATCCGCACCAGCGACCCAGAATGGTGTTGTCAGACGGCTCTTCGATCTCCACAAAATCATACCTGAAAAAAGTGGCCAAAGAATTAATTTTATTTTTACCATTATTTTACCAAGCAAGTTGACTGAGACAATATTCTCAGTTGCAGCAATGACCTGGGGAGAAGTACAGGGGAGGAGAGGGGGTGAATGTGCCAGTTAAAAGCTGGGGTGATTGGGTTGCTATGATGGTATGAGGACCAGTTGGGAAATCTGTCCAGTGTACCGGGGTTAACACCCCTACTCTTACGAATAGTGCCATGGCATCTGTAGTGACCACAGAGTCAGGACACAGATTTAATGTCCTATCCGAAAGACGGCACCCTACGCTGGGCAAAAGTCCCCTTCACTGCCATGGGACATTGGCAATGATCTTTACACCAAAGGGAAGAGTGCCCCCTACTGGCCCTCGAACACCAGTTCCAGCAGCATTGGTCTCCCATCCAGGGAACAACAAGGCCTGACCCTGCTTAGCTTTAGAAGCAAACCTGCAGTGGAATACAGGGCGCTATCCAGCTGATTGAATAGAGAGAGAAATAGAAAGAGAAAGAGATATGGCACTTTTGTGTGAGGTCCTCTGAATACACAGGACAGTGCAGTCAGCTTGCATTAAAAGAAACAGAGTACTTATTGCATACATTACAGACCAAACTGGGGGTTTATCCATCTTCTGAGGTATTTAACTGAATTGCTATGGAAATCAAAAAGCATCTCATGGTTCCAGAATGGGGGGATTGTGTTACTCAAGGAGAACAATGCTGTTTTCTAGATACAGTAGGACAGGAATAGTTCTGGGTTTTAATGGCACAATGGTAAAGTTAGCTGTGTGAAATGTATCACTGTGAGGTCAAGGTAGAAGTTCAGGTTTTCCATTTGCACAGAGGTCCCACAGGAGGCACTATTGCTAATAGCTAGGCGTCTGTGAGCTTAATCAAGTTAGAAATCGAGAGAGCACATTCCTTCCGGTGTGTAAGGATTCTGGTTTAAGTTTTCTGGCTGAGCGAGCATTGTGATAAGAATCTGAACATCATTGTGATAAGAATCTGAACATCATTGTGATAAGAATCTGAACATCACTGTGATATGAATCTGAACATCATTGTGATAAGAATCTGAACATCATTGTGATAAGAATCTGAACATCATTGTGATAAGAATCTGAACATCATTGTGATAAGAATCTGAACATCATTGTGATAAGAATCTGAACATCATTGTGATAAGAATCTGAACATCATTGTGATAAGAATCCGAACATCATTGTGATAAGAATCTGAACATCATTGTGATAAGAATCTGAACATCATTGTGATAAGAATCTGAACATCATTGTGATAAGAATCCGAACATCATTGTGATAAGAATCCGAACATCATTGTGATAAGAATCCGAACATCATTTATATATGAATCTGAACATCATTGTGATAAGAATCTGAACAGCACTGTGATAAGAATCTGAACAGCACTGTGATAAGAATCTGAACATCATTGTGATAAGAATCTGAACATCATTGTGATATGAATCTGAACATCATTGTGATAAGAATCTGAACATCATTGTGATAAGAATCTGAACATCATTGTGATAAGAATCTGAACATCATTGTGATAAGAATCTGAACATCATTGTGATAAGAATCTGAACATCATTGTGATAAGAATCTGAACATCATTGTGATAAGAATCTGAACATCATTGTGATAAGAATCTGAACATCAT
>JACXGM010025548.1:0-15259 GCA_016801145.1 Umbra pygmaea | reverse complement strand
ATGGTATTACTGTGCTCAATTGGCCTGCCAACTCTCCTGACCTGAACCCCATAGAGAATCTGTGGGATATTGTGAAGAGGAAGTTGAGAGATGCAAGACCCAACACTCTGGATGAGCTTAAGGCCGCTATCGAAGCATCCTGGGCCTCCATCACACCTCAGCAGTGCCACAGGCTGATTGCCTCCATGCCACGCCGCATCGAAGCAGTCATTTCTGCAAAAGGATTCCCGACCAAGTATTGAGTGCATAACTGAACATAATTATTTGAAGGTTGACTTTTTCTTTTTTTTTGTATTACAAACACTTCATTTATTGGTCAGATGAAATATGCTAAGTCTTTAAGATAGGAATTTTGGGTTTTCATGAGATGTATGCCAAAATCATCAGTATTAAAACAATAAATGACCTGAAATATTTCAGTTGGTGTGCAATGAATCTAAAATATATGAAAGTTTAATTTTTATCATTACATTATGGAAAATAATGAACTTTATCACAATATGCTTATTTCTTGAGAAGGACCTGTATAACACCCAGGGCTGACACTGTTGTTAGAGATGAAGCCCCTCATTTGTCCACTAGTTGTAAAAGTGGCACTATTGAGCTAAACTGGGTCCACATGTACTAATGTGTACTGTCATGTAAACTTAGAAAAAACTGAAACGTTGTCTCACTTTCAACTGCTGTAATTTTTTGGAAAACTTAATGTGAAAACATTTGTATGAACATAAAAAGATTAAACAACTAAGACATAAACTGAACAAGTTCCACAGATATTTCAGTGGCTAAGCGACATGTGGTTGGATGGACCATATGTGTGCCCTCCGCCATCCTACAGATCTGTCCAAGGAGTAGCGGAGCTGCAGACCTGGCAGGATTATAGGGAATTGGGAGGGGAGGAAAATAGGGAAAAAAAATAGTTCTACAAACATTTGACCAAGAGAAATTAAATAATGTGTCCCTGAACAAGGGGGGGTGGGGGCACCAGCTGCAAATTCACAGGCATTTCTGAAGGAAATTACCCTATCCATCACTACTGTTGTTACAATACTAATATATTGACTTCGATACAGATAATTGATTTGGTACATCAGCAAAATCACTGATGTCTACCAATCATGTCTCAAAAACACTTTTTTAAATATCTGAGTATCAAAGTATCTGACTTACTTATACTAGAGTTAAGTATACACTTATTTTTTATTAGGAATAACCAAACCACATGAATATCAATAAATGTGGTAGTTTTATAGTTCGTTCCATTTGAAACAGTTACTGTTATAAAAATAAATTAATAGTTGTGTATTTTGTTCAAATAGAGGAAACATTTTTCAGTCGGCCCCGATATCCTATGATTATTAACAGAATTTAAACACGCGTGCATTTGTGTCTGTGCGGATGTGACAGTGGGCTGCTGTGGTGACTCTACTTTTCAATGAGAGCGACCTCCCTGCCTTATTGCCAGAATGCTTAGGATGAAGACTCCCGGAAGCGGGAATACGAGAACACGAATACTGGTCAGAACGTGCTAGGAAAACTGAGCTAAGTCACTGAGTGTCCTGAAAAAAAGGACTTCCTTTTTTTGCTGAGTTTATTTGTGCTCTACATCATCAAATCTACACAAAATCCACTTTGAATTGCACGGCTAACTGAGGTTCTGAGGGATTCTACTTTATGCACATATGGACATAATGTTACACATCCAAGGCAACATGGAAGGTTTAAAATATGATTTTGTGAATTCCAAATGTCAAAGAATGCATCTTTAACTTACATGACTGAAGAGATCTTTACCTGCTTGTAGTCTCTGATACAGTTCTGTTGGCAGAAGCGTTTCTGCTGGCCGTCGATGATGAGGAAGTGGTTGGCGGAGGCGCGGCTGGGCAGATAGTCGCCACATTGCTCACAGCAATTCATTATGAGCCCATTCGCCATTCGGTAACGGTTGAAACAGGCATCACTGCAGATCTTATGAGTGACCGTCTTGAAGCTCACCTCATGACGGATCTGTTAGAATGAAAGGCATCGAAAACGTACCATCTTAAAACACTTACGAATAAATAGTTTCAATTAATCATTCTATTCCTGAAACAACATTTAATCAATCATGGTGAATGATTACACAGCCAACTGTAAGCTGGGTGTGAGACACTAGCTTGGTGCCTGGCTAGTGTTGTTGGTAGTTTATAAATGCTCCACTGTGAAATGGCAATCACCCTCCATTTTGATGCCAACTGTTTTCCATGCAGTAACCATGGACACCAGAATCAAGGCATGGACAGACACAGTGGATGAGAAACTGTGTCGTCGGCAGCCATGTTGGAAGAAGAGAGAGATTGGAGGACTGCTCACATTCAGCATATTGACCCAAACCACTTCTGTTGATGCGAGAGGATCAGCTTCTCTTATCATTGGCTGACTCAAGATTTGGTAGAGTCAAGCTGTTGCCAGGTTAACTTTAGAGATATAAGAGTATCTCAGGGTGGAGAGTCAAGGTGCTGTGTCACTGTGCTGGACTGACCTCTGTAAGCTTGCCGCAGACAGTGCACTTGGTTTTAATGGAGGACTTGGGCGGGTTCTGTTTGTTCTCGTAGGCCCCTAGACAGCCTGTGCTGCAGAACTCCTGGAACGACTCACTAGAGTCCACCTGGGCCACGATGGTACCCTTCATTGCAGTGATGTCCCTGGAAGACACACACATTCAACTAGGGAAGAAAACAGCACATAGCTTCACACTGAACAACACACAGTTACCCGGCTCACACAGAACATCAATGTGACACCAGTGGGGTAGTGGTGTCTGGAAAAGTGGGTATACCCTAGAGGACAAACCCCAACCCCGGTACACCAACTCGTCCCCACCCGAGGACAAAAAAGTGATGGCTCCTATATAAATCTAATAAGTGAAATGACAAGGAGAATAACATGCCATTATACATATTAGGTAGATTAGGGCATTGACAGTGAACTGACGTCACAAACATGTAACACGTGGGGCATTGACAGTGAACTGACATCACATAAACATGTAACACGTGGAGCATTGACAGTGAACTGACATCACATAAACATGTAACACGTGGGGCACTGACAGTGAACTGACGTCACATAAACATGTAACACGTGGGGCATTGACAGTGAACTGACATCACATAAACATGTAACACGTGGGGCACTGACAGTGAACTGACGTCACATAAACATGTAACACGTGGGGCACTGACAGTGAACTGACGTCACATAAACATGTAACACGTGGGGCATTGACAGTGAACTGACGTCACATAAACATGTAACACGTGGGGCATTGACAGTGAACTGACGTCACATAAACATGTAACACGTGGGGCATTGACAGTGAACTGATGTTACAGGTGTTTTCTGGGAAAGAAAAGTTACGTTAAAGAAGCCTTTTAAGTGGCATCTACTGAAACTAAAAATAGGTATAAGAAACTAAAACACTTGCAACCCTAATACACAGACCCCCTGAGAATAGATCCCACATTGTACTATAAGCAATTATGTAGAGATCAACATAATCAAAGGACTGGATTTTCATTCACGATTTAATTCTTAACCACCTGTGTGGGGTGTTGGTTTTCTGCGTTTAGCTTTGTGTGCGCGTGACTGGATAGGAACTCCCTCAGCTTGGCTGCCCTGATCACTACCTCGCGCCAGGAAATAAATTACTTACTGCTATAAACATAAAGCATCACTAGTATGACCTATAATGTTCACAATCATTATCGATGATTTTAGAAAATGTTAAAATACATTTGTCTGGGATCCCCCAAAATAAAATACAAATAGTGATGGGGAGGGCCCCTAATGACTTATGGCGGGCCCCTTTAATGACTTATGGCGGGCCCCTTTAATGACTTATGGCGGGCCCCTAATGACATATGGAGGGCCCCTAATGACATATGGAGGGCCCCTTTAATGACTTATGGCGGGCCCCTAATGACATATGGAGGGCCCCTAATGACTTATGGAGGGCCCCTAATGACTTATGGGAGGGCCCCTAATGACTTATGGCGGGCCCCTTTAATGACTTATGGCGGGCCCCTTTAATGACATATGGAGGGCCCCTAATGACTTATGGAGGGCCCCTAATGACTTATGGAGGGCCCCTAATGAATTATGGAGGGCCCCCCTCATTTCGAACCCTGGTGTCTTGGCTACTGACCTGAGTGGCTGACATTCCCTGACATGTGCAACTTCTTTCAACCAATGAAGTTAATCCACCACTCGCATGAACCATTCCAACGTGCTGTGCTGATTTTCAGTATGCAAAGTTAACGCATGTCCCTGCCCCCATGCACACACCGTAGCTGCATTTTAAACGTGAATAAAAATTCACAAACATCCTCATTTGGACAAAAAAAGACAATGTGGTTGTGTGTGTTCATTATTAATTTAAGAAATTAAGTTTAAAATTCAGGAATAAAAAGACCCATGCAACAACATTATAAGTAATATTCTAAATGACCAACCTATCAGATCAAATGTAGGAGTGGTTCTGATGCACAATACCGATTGGCTGTTTTCAAATGTAACGCTTTTATATGAGATTGGGTTAGCCAAAGGTTCAAATTCAAAATGCTTCCCATTGGACATTGTGCACGAATACTGTTTATATGCCCACTGTATACGAATCAGTCAGAGTTAAAAAGTGAATTATACGCAACTCAGAATGTAGAAAACATGTCTATACAGTGTATACGCTGCAGGAAGAGTATATGCAATTCCCAATGTAGAAAAAGTAAGTATACGGTATATAAAAGCATATACCCCTGACTACAAGCCAGCAGCATTGAGCCCTATAATTGCACTGCTGGTTTGCTTCTAAAGCTAAGCAGGTTCAGGTTTGGTTAGTCCATGGATGGGAGACCAGTGCTGCTGGAAGTGGTGTTGGAGGGCCAGTAGGGGGCACTCTTCCCTCTGGTCTAAAGATCAATCCCAATGCCTCGCAGTTACGGGGACATCTGCCCTGCGTAGGGTGCCGTCTTTTGGATGGGATGTTAAAAGTGGGTGTCCTGTAGTCATTAAAAGAATCCCATGGCACTTATCGTAAGAGTAGGGGTGTTAACCTACTCATGGCCAAATTCCCAACCAGGCCTCACCTCAATCACGGCCACCTAATAATCCCCCTCCTTCCTAATCGCATATATAACTACTCACCTCTCCACCTGATAGCTGATGTGTGGTGAGCGTTCTGGCACAAAATGACTGCCGTGCATCACCCAAGTGAGTGCTACACATTGGTGGTGGATGAGGTGGGCTTTCCCCCCTCACTGTGTAAAGCGCTACATAACTTGAACTAAATATGATTATTATTATTATTATTTTTATTATTATTATTATTACACCACTGCGTGCCACATAGAACATGACATCACCGTGACACGCCTCACACAGGACATCACCGTGACACGCCTCACACAGGACATCACCGTGACACGCCTCACACAGGACACAAAACCACAATGACATCTTACTTTTTGCACATGGTACAGCTCTTTTTGGGGGTGGGCTTGTGTGAGAAGGCAGAGAGGCAGGTGGTCGAGCAGAACAGGTGTGAAGACCCTTTCCGCTGGTAGGCCGTCTGGCCTTTCTTCAGAGGCTTCTTACAGTTGGCGCAGGTCACCTTGACCGTACGAGGGGGGTTATGGGAGGCAGAGGGAAAGGGTCCGGGAGGTTTCGGTAAAGAAGCAGCCGGGGATGTAGAGTCCACCCCTGTCTGTTTCTGGTTCCGTGGAAATGAGGCAGACTGGGATATCCACGAATCTGTGGAGGGTAAAAAACATGTATAAACATTTTAGCACAACTAAAGAAACATCTCTATTACAATGTGAAAAGATGAACAAGCCAGCAGAACAAACCAAGTTGGGACAATTAAAAAGACTATCTTACCTGGCCTTTGGTGGACCCCCGTGTCTCCATTCTGCACAGGCTGACTAGTGGCGGAAGGGTTGCTGACCCGGCCAGGGTTAAAGGTCGTTGTGGGCCTGGTGCTGCTGATGGAGTTCTGTGCGTCTGGGTTCAAGCTGAAAGTGTTGCTGATCTGCAAGCCATTCTCAGCCCCTCCCTCCGCTCCGACCCCACCCTGCAGCGACGTCACACTTGTGATCATCAAGTTCAAATCACCCCCCTCAGGTTCTGCCATCGCCTCGGCCACGGAGGCCCCCAGCGTCGTAACGCTGGCGATCTTTATCTCAGAGTCGGGGTCCGTGCTGCTCAGGACGCTCACGCCGTCCGGGGTCGAGGAGCGTCCGGCTGGGGTGATCGAGGCGCAGCCCCGCTGCCCGCCGTCCTCCTCGTCATCGATCACAATGGGCTCTGTGGTTGGTGCTGATAAGGCTGGCGGGTTGGGGGTCTTGGAGACTTTTCCTGCCGTGGCAGTTGTGTTTACTGTCGCCATGGTTTCTGTTCCCAATGGGCGGGGCTTTGTGGAGTCTGTGGTGGGGGGAGCAGCGAGGGCGCCAGCTTGGGAAGGAAGAGCTGAAGGGAGGCTGGGGGCATGTTTCCCTGAGGGAGGCAGGGCCTCTTCCACCAGAACCACATCATCATCATTGTTCTCCAGAACCCCAGAGGGTTCTTCTGTTGCTATGGTGATGGGAGCCTGGGTTCCCACGGGGGGTGTGGTTTGCTCCGAGGGAGTGGCATCTAAGTCCATGGGTTCGTCTTCTTGGGCTGGGGCCACGCTCCCCTCCTGTACCTCGGGATTGAGGGCTGACTCCCCATCCATCGTTTAGGCTGCTACAACCTGTATCCATGAAGACACAACAGGTTATAAATAGAAGCCGAACGTCAGCATGTTGAATGTAGGCACGACATGAGGAAATTAACCAGCCATTGTTTCAAGATGGCAAACTATAAATGATGTTTATGTGGCTAATCACACAAACACTTTGCATTTGATGAACAGAAAATCCCCATGTCAGAAGATGAAATCTGTAACATAAAAATGCCTGCAGTTCCACTAGTTGTCCAAGAGGAGCCACTGTCACACTGGAACATCTGTTTCCCTCCCGTCCACACCCCATACCTTCTTTCAGTTACTACTTCCTCTGGCCAGCTTGTCCTCTCCTGAGTCAGGACCTCTTTCTACCAATGCAGACAGATCTAATCCCCTTGCAGTGTCAACTGTCTCTCTCCTCTTTTGTCCACCTCTAACATCTCGGTTGCCAAGTGATGCAACACCGTGGTTGCCATAGTAATTAGGAGACTACCAATGGGGTTGGTTGTTCTTTGAAAGTAGACCAGGGCCATGTTCTGGAATAGGCACTGATATACCGAAACAGAGCAAAGACCTTTTCATGACCCTTTAAAAGATTTCTAATGATGGGGTTGATAATTTTGATCAATACGTTTGATCCTTATTTCATGGACAAGCATGATGCTTGTCAATTAAATAAGTGTTCAGATTATGTACCTAAACGAAAAACCTTTGGGAGATGACAGGTGCTCAAACCATTGAGTAGTCACCTGAAAACATTAACTGTTGTGTTCTTTAATAGCGTTAAAACCGTGCAAAACAAAGATGTAAAAATGCTGTGTGGGTGGGTCCATGCTTGTGTGTGGGACACTTACAAAAATTAGTTATTTGGGTTTTAATGAATCTGTGTTAAATGTTGCAATAAGTAATAGGTCTGTCAAAGTTTAAGGCTAAATCGCACATATTTTCATTCAACAAATTGCATGGGGAAAAAAAAGACTTCCTGTGAGCATTAACATGCACCATGTCATATTGTACATTTTTAATGCATGCCAAATGAGCTAATGTTTTTAAAAACTGTTCTTTCATACATCAACATTATACAAGGAATTGTAAAAATCCTACTGGTAAATGAATCTATAAATTAACAACTCTGACAATACAAAACTATGTGATCAAATAAGCCGCACATACAGATGTGATCATTGACACTGATTTTGATCAACTTTTCAACCATAAGCTAATATTAGATCAAAATAACCCCAGTGAACAAATTTGACAACATCCTCATATTACTTAATTTACTTTTATAAAAAGGATTGCAAAACCTAATAATAAATCTGTGGAACTAACTGGTTGTCACCTTTTTGTAATCAGATCACTGTGGAGAGATGATTCCCCGTACTTACATACAGATTTGTTTTAACTAGAGGTTGACCGATTAATTGGCCTGGCCGATTAGGAGTTGAAAAAAACTATGTCAGTAATTGGTGCTTTTGCACATGCTCTAATTAGGTAGAAACCATTGAAGAGTCTGAGTGACAGACAGACCATCTGTCACGCACTGTAGCACCTAAGAGACCTTTAAAGAAGCAAAGGTAAGTTCCTGGCTATACTACAACTTCTAGGTTACACCATCTAGGTTAACCATCCTATTGCATATAATAAATGTGGTGCATTTTTATGTATCAATTCACAGCCTACATCAGGTTTGGGTGCTGGCAGTGTGGCAGCTAATAGGTGCTGGAATAACAGAAATCATCTTGTGAACAATTTACAAACACGGTGCAAATTACCCGCACATTTATGTCAGAAGCAAATAATAAGGGGCATCTAGGGCTGGGCGATATGGATAAAACATATCATGGTACTTTTTCCATATAATCTGATATCGATAAATATCACGATATACACTAGGAAACGGAACTTCCAGTCATTTAGTGCTTGAGCACTCTAGCAAATCTGAAAAAATTCGTGTACTTGTCAAAAGGTGGACAAATTTAGCATTAGTGCAGTGTTTTGCAGTGCAAAGAAAATGAACAAGAGGACAACAGAACTGAAGGGCTTTTCCCTCATTAACCCAATTTCTGTATTGAAAATTGTGCTTGAAATAATGTCGTTCTGATACAGATTGCTTTCTTGTCTCAACATGCAGATTTAAATCCATAGTTGCCCTACTCAGTTATTTAGGATTTTCTAGTCATAATTTGGAACCATATCCACCATATAAAAAATCCTGTCAAGTCTAGCAGATACTCTTACTGGATTGGTTGCTATGAAAATCCGATAAAATAAGCAAAGAACAGATTCATATAACATAGCTTCTTAAAACTGTTTTAATCTCCTGAGTATATTCGGTTCTATTATGATAATACATCCAAAAGGACTGTTGTTATTAGGGGTGTATGTGTTAGTTTCAGTGAAAAATACAAAAATGTAAAGTGCTTCAGTCAACCTGATATTAGCGACGTCGGTAAATTCATTCACATATTCAGTGCAAACAGCAGTAAATCATATTATACTATTTAGAACATAGTAATACAACAACGTGGTTTGGCAGCACCAGTGTGAAGAAACACAAGCTCCTCGGCACAAATAGTTTTCTAGTGCGTGTGCATCGCTCACCTATAACGTAACGATCACTTCTTCCTTTCCCCAATTTTTTACTTTCTCCCTTCTGTTGTTGTCATCTAATCAAGTTAGCTAAACTCCTAGCTTGTAAACTACAGCTCCGTTAAAAAGCCTTGTCTGATTCCAAAATGCGACTTCGTGTTGAAATGAGCTGCATCACTTCAATCCACGACTGTTTTATTGAACAGTGTAAATTGTTTCTCGCGCATGCTGGCACAGCCATCTGAATAACTTTAAGACCACTGTCATAACCAGACAGATTATCGAAGTGGCAAGCAAATGCAATTCATGTGTAAAACAAAATTATTTTGTTGTGGCTCAGCACCACGGTAAAATGAATGCAGCGTAAAGGTTATAATCCTGACTTGCTCTGCACAACTCAACGACATGTTTTTCACATGTTTA
This sequence comes from Umbra pygmaea, assembly GCA_016801145.1. Classification (NCBI taxonomy): domain Eukaryota; kingdom Metazoa; phylum Chordata; class Actinopteri; order Esociformes; family Umbridae; genus Umbra; species Umbra pygmaea. The sequence goes on along the minus strand of JACXGM010025548.1, from coordinate 5,505 downwards.
TCTGTGCTTTCTTGTCTGACTTCAAGAAGGCAAACCACTGCCATATTACCAACGTGGTACTTCCTTTTTTAGTCACAATTTCTTAATGTTCCTCTCAATCTTTCAAATTGCTTTCGCTATCAATCCCACTCATCTTTCATCCATTAATTTAACACGAGCTGTCAGTAATGTGTCTGAGCAGTGTGGGCACATACCTGAACATGCATGCAGTGTAATTGGCTGCTGCTATTTCATTGGCTGTTTGCATTATATGCAAGTTAACGATGTTATAGTTCGTGGAATGTTTAACTACAAAAACATGACTTCATCAAAAATATTGACATCCGTTTATCATCAATGCCATTGAACTGCTTGGCGTGGTCATTCAAATAGTATACAACAAAATTGCGATTGTTGTTAGTCGTCACAGTGACAACGCTACAGTGGGGCCGTAAAGTGTGTCGCACTCACTAGTTTGACCGTTTTAGTTAGAGAGTATTGTAATATTAGCATTTATTTAATATTTTTTTCATGATTTACCAATAGAAATATGAAGTAATTAAATGCAGCACTCTCCACTTCGGCTTTACCAACAAGGCAGGCTACAGAGATTTGTTAGCGCAGTTGACTACTCCGTTCCTGCTGCAAAACTCACTAGGGAGTCTGTGACTTGCCGCAAATTGTTTTAATGCGAAAGTAGGCCACTAGATCTTTGCAATGGAATGGTACACATAAAAACGGCTGCTGCTCTGACCATTCTGCTACGTTGATTTGAATTGGAATGGCCGCTCTATATTTTTTCTATTTCTTTGGTTTCAAGTATAAACGTCTTGTTTCAGGGAATTAAAAAACATCTCAGTGTGTTTTTATTATCAATGTAGACTTGCTTGCGTTTCAGATCATCGTCTTGCTGCACGACCCAGTTCTGGTCAGAGACAGATGGCTTGAAATTGTCTTTAGAATGATCTGATACGCTGCAGAATTCATGGTTTTTCAATGATAGCAAAGTCATGCTGGTCTTGAACCAAGAAAGCACCCCTAAACCATGAGACTACCACCATGCTTAACCTGGATGTTAAAAGAAAGCCCCCCTAAACCATGAGACTACCACCATGCTTAACCTGGATGTTAAAAGAAAGCACCCCTAAACCATGAGACTACCACCATGCTTAACCTGGATGTTAAAAGAAAGCACCCCTAAACCATGAGACTACCACCACGCTTAACCTGGATGGGAAAAGAAAGGTTCAGTATTTAGGATCTCCAGGCTGTCTCCTTGATCTAAGTGACATGATAAAGATGTCTGATGATAATTATTTACAAGTCCTTATCCCATAACACTGTCACCATCCTGAGCACATATTCTAAGTTGTGAGGCATCTAGACAACACAATTACAGCCTGTTAAATGTGAAGACATTGTCAATTAATGCAGTGCTTTGAGTGCAGAAGTTCACCAAGTAGCAAATCATGGAAGCTAGCATACGTGGCATGCATACACTGACACTTTATTAGAAGTTAGTATTCATGCTAAATAGGTTTTCAATGACACAATGTATTTTGGAAAACATCTACAGACCTGAAACATGATGCTGAGAGCATTTAAACATGAAAAACATGTGTATTTGTTATTGCAGCTTTCTCAATGTTCGTTGGATGCCCCAGTGCTTTGAAAAATAATGGGGTAAATTGTTTATGACTGATTTGTTTAAAAATAGCCATACTTAGTCATCTTTACTATTGCATTTAAATCAAGAATACTGCCAAGAAAACCTTAATCCTAAACTTTTACTTTGAGAGGTTTTTAGTGTTGAATGCAGCAGTGTTTGGTTATTGCTAGACATAATGGAACCAATGTCATCTACATGGCATCCGGAAAGTATTCACAGCGCAATCCACATTTTGTTATGTTACACCCTTATTCCAAAATTGATTCAATTAATTATTTTCTCTAAAATTCTACAAACAATACCCCATAATGACAATGTGAAAGAAGTATTTGAAATCTAAGCAGATTTACTAAATGAAAAAAGCACGTACTGTACATCAGTATTCACAGCATTTGCCATGACAACGAAAATTGAGCTCAGGTGCATCCTGTTTCCACTGATCATCCTTGAGATGTTTCCACAACCTGATTGGAGTCCACCTGTGGTAAATTCAGTTGATTGGACATGATTTGGAAAGGCACACACCTGTCTATATAAGGGGCCACAGTTAACAGTGCATGTCAGTGCACAAACCAAGCCATGAAGTCCAAGGAATTGACTGTAGATCTCAGAGACAGGATTGTATTGAGGCACAGATCTGGGGAAGGGTACAAAAAATATCTGCATCATTGAAGGTTCCAATGAGCACAGTGGCCTCCATCATCTATAAATGGAATAAGTTTGGAACCACCAGGACTCTTCCTAAAGCTGGCTGCCCGGCCAAACTGAGCAATCGGGGTAGAAGGGCCTTATGCCTCGTCTCCATTACCATGTAGAACCATGAAATTCACCGTTCCGCCTGGTTATAGATGTGTCTCCATTACCCTTCTGAATTCTGGAACTCGAACTTTACGCAATTTTTTTTGCAGGCTTGCAGCCTCGTTTGGAAGCTCGTGCCGGCAGCACCGTTGGGCGGTCTTATCCCTGGTTCTAGTTCGGCAAAATCGCTGATTGGTCTAGGTGAAAACGTAGACATGATGTCACACTGGTGTTTTTGTTTATGGTTTCAACTGGCGCCATATTTAAAGTACAAACGGTGTAGGTAATTAATACGGAAAGTAATAATTAGCGGAACATCTTTGCATGCGTTGCTTGTGCAGCCGGCATTACAGGATCGGTCTTTCTCTGCGATTCCTATTTAATACTTTTTGCCTGGACTTCACGAGAAGTTTAAAAAGTAAACACAAACCAAAAAAGAAAATGTAAGCGACTCGAAATCAACTATGTCTTGCATTTTGTAAATGCACCCTTCTGGCTCTACCTGATTGTTTTACTACAGCGCTTCGCGGTCGGCAGTCACAGGTTGCTCTGGATGCGCATCATCTTCTGACACCGTCTTAAATCGTAAAAAACGTAATAGGAATGTTTTTCCCGCGAAAGACATCAGAGCCCACTTTCCACTGAAGGCAGTGGAGACATACCAACCATCCACGCCTGGTTTGAAGCCTACCTAGAACCGCCTAGTATAGCCTAGGTGGTCTAACAATGGAGACGAGGCATTAGTCAGGGAGGTGACCAAGAACCTGGTGGTCACTCTGACAGAGCTCCAGCATTCCTCTGTGGAGAGAACCTTTCAGAAGAACAACCATCTCTGCAGCACTCCACCAATCAGGCCTGTATGTTAGAATGGCCAGAAGGAGGCCACTCCTCAGTAAATGTCACATGAGAGCCTGCCTGGTGTTTGCAAAAAGTCACCTGAAGGACTCAGAGACCATTAGAAACAAAATTCTCTGGTCTGATGAAACAAAGATTGAACTCTATGGCCTGAATGGCAAGCGTCATATTTGGAGGAAACCAAGCACTGCTCATCACCTGGCCAATACCATCCCTTCAGTGAAGCATGGTGGCAGCATCATGCTGTGGGCATGTTTTTCAGCAGCAGGAACTGGGAGACTAGTTAGGATTGAGGGAAAGATGAATGCAGCAATGTACAGAGACATCTTTGCCGAAAACCTGCTCCAGAGCACTCTGGACCTCAGGCTGGGGTGAAGGTTCATCTTCCAACAGGGCAACGACCCTAACACACAGCCAAAATAATAAAGGAGTGGCCCAGCTAGAGTCCAGACTTGAACATCTACGGCGAGATCTGTAAATGGCTGTGCACCGACGCTCCTGATGGAGCATCATACTCAAAAAGACTTGAGGCGGTAATTGCTGCCAAACGTGCTTCAGCAAAGAATTGAGCAGAGGATGTGAATACCAATGAACATGTGCTTATTTTGTTGTTTTATTTTTAATATAATTCTAAGATTTCCAAAACACTTCTTTACCATTGTCATTACGAGGTATTGTTTGCAGAATTTTTAGGGAAATTATGAATTTAATGCAAACATAACAAAATGTGGAAAATGTGAAGCGCTATATCCTCAGGTCTGCCAACCAGTAGCTGGATAAACAGCAATAACTCAGAAATAATGTTCTATAGACAGATGGGTGAAAAATACACATTTCTTCAAAAGTGAGACTGAAGGAAAACTTTGGTTAAAGTTAGTGAATGAGTGTAAAGAGTAATGACTTTTTACACAGATGCTGTTTGATGTTACATAACTGAGTACTGAATCAGAACTGTATTTAACTTATATATTTACTATTAAAAAAATTCCAGTATACAGCCCTGACGTAATTAACACAGATGGGATAATGTAACTTGAGTAGGGAACAAATCGTACTTCATTCATTGTTGTGTAATTAGCCTAACTTTTTTTGCGTGATCCTAAACAAACTTCTGACACTTGTTGTTTAGATAGATGTTTCCAAAAACGTATGAACTTTTACAACTAGCATGAGTTGAAACTCAGCCATCCAAAAAATATAAACAAAAAAGAAGGTCTCTAAACAGTTAAATATCTAGCTAAGCAAGCTACTGTTCATAAGATGCCTCTATCAAGTAGTGCGCTAGTTAGCTACTATTGATAATTTGCTTCTATCTAACATTGTGAGATTTTACAAAGCCATTTAACCTAAATATTGGATAAATTACAAAAATGTTGATATATTAAAACTCACATGGATAAAAAAATTAATGTTAATTGGTAATTGAGTTGCAAATTTATTTTATTTGCACTGAAACGCTGTTAGTTTTCACCTAAATGTTGTATTGATTTTGAATATACCATATGTAGCTAATTGTTAATAGAGGTTTACTAATGGTGAATGTCTGTCATGTCTTCCAAAGCAAAGAAGCATAGCCCAATTATTTTATCCTTTAATTTAAAAATAGTGCTTCTTTTAGAATTTGGCGATGTAATTGTAGTTAAAGTTTTGCTCTCTAATAGAGTGAGTTATGGGTCTAGTTGTTGTAACAGTAAATACATCAATAAATAATAAAACGCTAGGTTTGACACAATGATGTCGTTGCTGAACTATTATTTAACAGGAGACAAGCTTGAAGTGTATAAAATAATTATTACGCTTACCTTGTAAAAACGAGGTACACCAGAAGTATATTTAAATAACACTTGCCTGATGGCTGCTACTCTCGGCTGCTATCGCGATCCCGCGAGATCACGCACAGAGCACAACATGTATCACCCATGGATTTATTAACGGAAAGCCTAGCAGCCGAGAGTAGCAGCCATCAGGCAAGTGTTATTTAAATATACTTCTGGTGTACTTACAAACTAGGGATGCTCATTTCGGGTAATTTTCCTGACCGACAACCGGAACTCGTTAACCGATTATTAACCGTTAACTGATAAGATTATAAGATTCAATTGGCTTTAAATCAAAAATTAAATTGACGAGTGTCTGTAACCCGTTAAATATACAAACCTTTTTCTTCGCGGATTTGTTTTAATGTCTAAACAGCATACAGAACA
>JACXGM010025547.1:0-15259 GCA_016801145.1 Umbra pygmaea | reverse complement strand
TTTATCTTTTAGTATTGTTAGTAGTCATTAGAAAGGTTTCAACAGGTGTTTCCAGTTTATCTTTTAGTATTGTCAGTAGTCATTAGAAAGGTTTCAACTGGTGTTTCCAGTTTATCTTTTAGTATTGTTAGTAGTCATTAGAAAGGTTTCAACAGGTGTTTCCAGTTTATCTTTTAGTATTGTTACTAGTCATTAGAAAGGTTTCAACAGGTGTTTCCAGTTTATCTTTTAGTATTGTCAGTAGTCATTAAAAAGGTTTCAACAGGTGTTTCCAGTTCATCTTTTAGTATTGTCAGTAGTCGTTAGAAAGGTTTCAACAGGTGTTTCCAGTTCATCTTTTAGTATTGTCAGTAGTCATTAGAAAGGTTTCAACAGGTGTTTCCAGTTTATCTTTTAGTATTGTCAGTAGTCATTAGAAAGGTTTCAACAGGTGTTTCCAGTTTATCTTTTAGTATTGTTAGTAGTCATTAGAAAGGTTTCAACAGGGGTTTCCAGTTTATCTTTTAGTATTGTCAGTGGTCATTAGAAAGGTTTCAACAGGTGTTTCCAGTTTATCTTTTAGTATTGTTAGTAGTCATTAGAAAGGTTTCAACACTTGTTTCCAGTTATCTTTCAGTATTGTTAGTAGTCATTAGAAATGTTTCAACAGGTGTTTCCAGTTTATCTTTTAATATTGTCAGTAGTCATTAGAAAGGTTTCAACAGGTGTTTCCAGTTTATCTTCTAGTATTGTTAGTAGTCATTAGAAAGGTTTCAACAGGTGTTTCCAGTTTATCTTTTAGTATTGTCAGTAGTCATTAGAAAGGTTTCAACTGGTGTTTCCAGTTCATCTTTTAGTATTGTTAGTAGTCATTAGAAAGGTTTCAACAGGTGTTTCCAGTTTATCTTTTAGTATTGTTAGTAGTCATTCCTCAGTTTATTTCCAGGCGGCTCTCCTGGCACACTCCCGGACAGACAGTGAGCCTCCCCGTAGTCTCAGCCTGCTTTCAACAGCCCAGCTCCTGGATCTCTTCAGCCCGTCGCCCTGGAACCTCACTGGAGACCTGGAACCAGGATGGATGTCAAAGGTAAAACAAACACTGTACTAAAAACTGTAAGGATCAATAGAAAACATACAGCTGTTCATTCACGGGTCCTCTAAGTGCTGCGTCTGCAGTACAGTAGCGTAGCCTCATAGTGTAACAGTGACCTTTGAACTCTGAGCAGATCACAGCCCTTAACCTTGACAGCCAGAGGCTCTCCGGGCTCAGAAACCTGGACAAGCTGGTCAACCTGCGCTGGGCCTCCTTCAATGACAACCACATCTCCAAAGTGGAGGGGCTGGACAACTGCCTGCACCTGGAAGAGTTATCCCTTAATCAAAACTGCATCTATAGGCTAGACGGTCAGTCGTCATCTTAAGGCTTGACACTTCACGTAATATTCTTTCTTCATAACACACGTGGAACTCCTGGATCTAGGTGTTCAAGGACTAATCATGGAGGAGAGAATAACTGGTTGATGATAAGGAACTCATGTCCATTTGATGTACAAAATGAGATACCCTTGTCTGTCTTTGTGCTCAGGCATTTCCAAACTGCCCCAGCTCACTAAGCTCAGCATGAATGGGAACAAGCTATCCTGTCTGGATGGCACCGTCTTAGACCGTCTGCCCAACCTGCACTTCCTGTCTGTGGAGAACAACCGCATCGGCTCCTTGTGTGGGATACAGCGGGCCCGGTCCCTTCTGGAGCTGTACATTGGCAACAACCTCATTAGAACTACGCGAGACATCTACTACATGAAGGTAAGTAGCCTTCAAACACACATGAAAACCCTCCGCACGCCAACCCACAGTTATTCTTCTACACATTATTAGACACCGTGGAGAGATCAATGTCACCTATTTCTTCTTTGCCCTTTTATTCAGGTTTTGACAAACCTAATTATTCTGGAAATGTATGGGAATCCTTTAGTGGAGAAACTGGAAAACTACAGGATTTATGTGGTTTTTCACTTACCTTCTCTGAAGGCGCTGGATGGAATTGCAGTGGTTAGTTTATTTCATAGTGAGGTTTGGTTGGACATTCATCTTTCTTTTTTGCTGAATTGAGAGAAATAAAAATAATGATATAATTTTGTTTCATAGGAAGCGACGGAGTGTGAGAATGCCAAGGATTTGTTCGGTGGACGCCTGACCCCTGACATGGTGGAGGAAAAACTGGGCCACTCAAATTTTTCTGACATGGCTGACCTTCACCTGGCATCATGTGCCCTAAGGTCAGTGACTGTACTGGGCTTGTAGTAGCACATGAATGTGTTTCAGTCAGGGTGGGATCAGAACCACAGTGTGTAAGGTGCCCCCTCTGTCTTCCCAGGACGGTGGACCTGACCCCAGCGGAACTGTTCCAAAACCTGTACAGCGTCAACTTAGAGCACAACAACCTGACCTCCTTCAGTGGTCTCATCTACCTGCCCAAGATTAAGGTAGGCCGACCGGCCACACCCACCCATGTGGTGCTGCCTTCTCCCACAAGCCTGTCTGACCGTCCGTCATCTGAAAAGTCTAGTATTTTGACTCTCACTTTTTACACATTTGGTTGAACACACTGAAAGGGAAATGTTTTTGTTATTTGCTTCTACGCAGGTTCTGTGTTTGAACCATAACCACATAGAGACTATCCTGCCTAGACAGAAGGCCCAGACCCAGGCCCACATCGGCAGCAGACAGGCTCTCTACCACAAAGTCAACTCCAGTGGCTACGGCCAGCAGGGTGCATCCAAAGGCAGCAGGTACTAGCATCCTGTTGAAATGTTTGACTCCTAAGAACCCGAGCAACACAATAATGTGTTTGCTTGGTCTGCACTCATATCATGTTTTATCATTTTATATTCAACTGGGGCTTCAAGTAGAACACCCCTAACAAACTTTATTTAACAATAACCTCCTCTACCTAACAATAACCTTTTTTTAGGTGTGGGACAGACCCAACTCGCTGTAAATGCTAAACAAGGCATCAGTAAACTTGTAGTCCCCCAATTTTGCTGTTCATTGGGAAATGCCTTTAGATTTTCTTGAGTTATAAAGTGTTGCTTTGAAGTAGGCAACTGTAGATAAAACAGAGAGTCTAGCGTAATACATATGCATCTTGTTAAATACATAGTTGTTTTATGAATTAGAAATAAGCTACAGTTTTGTTTTGAAAGAGTAGGCACATTTTGAAAGAACTGTAAATATCTGATCAGGTTCAAACCAAGAACAGTTGAATCAACAGAGTCACTCTTCAGTTGAGCTTCAGCTGAGGGTAAGAATCACGAGTGATTTACCCAAATATAACAATGCAAGCACACGTGTAAACTTTGTTTACTTTTTAGTATTTCTGCCAATCAACATAATTAATGTAAATTTAGATCTAAATGTTAAGAAGTACGGTAGACTGCACTGTTGTTTTCAATGAGTAGGCACAATTTTCAAACAATATACCACATTTCAGCAAGGAAGATTTGCACCGGGTGCTTTTGTCCTCAGGGTCAGCAACAATACCAATGAGCTATAGCTATAGACACACTGATGCTGAGTGAATGTCGAGGAGAAGACTATGCATGTTCATCTACTAATTGATTTTGTTGGTCTCTGCAAGGGCTTGTCAATCAATCATGAAAATATCACTAGTCAAGTTCTTCCCTGGAGTTTGGCCACAAAATGCTTTGCATAGGCAGGTGACATGAATTGTGAACAAATGCACAAACAGACAGAGACTGTTCCATTGTCTCCCATCCGATTTCAACGGTGGGGACAACAATAACCTATATCCTCAGTGAGGGGAATACCTACGGTACTGTCACAAATGCCTCAGCGAAATGTTCCATGTCCTCAGGTGTCTCCCTCTAGACATTTCAAATATTTCCCTCCATATTCTCATTACGGTCCATCTATCTACATCTATGCACACACACCTGTCCTATATTACATCATTATTGTTCTCACCAGGTCTATGTTTGCTCATCACTGTCCCTACTTTATATACCGTAGTTTCTGTGTTTTCCCAGGTGTGTGTGCTTCGTTGTCGATGTTACGGTTGCTGCCATGTATTCACTATGTACAGTATGATAGTCAATGGATGCTGTAGCCAGCTGGTTACTTCCTGGTGACTTTATTTTTCATACCCTCATGTAACTGCTAAATAATAATCTATATCCTCAGGAGAGTGGCATACCTACCCTCCTATATCTGTTAAATAATAACCTATATATCCTCAGGAGAGTGGTAGACCTACCCTCCTGTAACTGCAAATAATAACCTACAGTGCCTTGCGAAAGAATTTGGCCCCCTTGAACTTTTCGACCTTTTGCCACATTTCAGGCTTCAAACATAAAGATATGAAACTGTAATTTTTTGTGAAGAATCAACAACAAGTGGGACACAATCATGAAGTGGAAGGAAATTTATTGGATATTTCAAACTTTTTTAACAAATAAAAAACTGAAAAATTGGGCGTGCAAAGTTAATACATTGTTGCGCCACCTTTTGCTGCGATTACAGCTGTAAGTTGCTTGGTGTATGTCTCTATCAGTTTTGCACATCGAGAGACAGAAATTTTTGCCCATTCCTCCTTGCAAAACAGCTCAAGCTCAGTGAGGTTGGATGGAGAGCATTTCTGAACAGCAGTTTTCAGTTCTTTCCAGAGATTCTCGATTGGATTCAGGTCTGGACTTTGACTTGGCCATTCTAACACCTGGATATGTTTATTTGTGTTCATTACCTTGTAGATTTTGCTTTATGTTTTGGATCTTGTTGGAAGACAAATCTCCATCCCAGTCTCAGGTCTTTTGCAGACTCCATCAGGTTCTTCCAGAATGGTCCTGTATTTGGCTCCATCTATCTTCCCATCAATTTTAGCCATCTTCCCTGTCCCTGCTGAAGAGAAGCAGGCCCAAACCATGATGCTGCCACCATGCCAGGGGCGCAGATGGCTCAGTGGATAGGGAGTCAGACTTGTAGTCAGAAGGTTGCCAGTTCGATTCCCGACTGAGCCAAATGTTGTTGTGTCCTTGGGCAAGACACTTTACCCTAATTGCTCCCAGGTTGTTGCTGTAAATAAGAAATTGTTCTTAGTCAACTTACCTGGTTAAATAAAGGTTAAAAAAAAAAAAAGGTCGATTTTGGTTTCATCTGAACAGAGCACCTTCTTCCACATGTTTGGTGTTTCTCCCAGGTGGCTTGTGGCAAACTTTAAACAACACTTTTTATGGATATCTTTCAGAAATGGCTTTCTTCTTGCCACTCTTCCATAAAGGCCAGATTTTTGCAGTATACGACTGATTGTTATCATATGGACAGACTCGCCCACCTCAGCTGTAGATCTCTGCAGTTCATCCACAGTGATCATGGGCCTCTTGGCTGCATCTCTGATCAGTCTTCTCCTTGTATGAGCTGAAAGTTTAGAGGGACGGCCGTGGCTTGGTAGATTTGCAGTGGTCTGATACTCCTTCCATTTCAATGTTATCGCTTGCACAGTGCTCCTTGGACGTTTAAAGCTTGTGAAATCTTTCTGTATCCAAATCCGGCTTTAAACTTCTCCACAACAGTATCTCGGACCTGCCTGGTGTGTTCCTTGTTCTTCATGATGCTCTCTGTGCTTTCAACGGACCTCTGAGACTATCACAGAGCAGATGCATTTATATGGAGACTTGATTACACACAGGTGGATTCTATTTATCATCATTAGTCATTTAGGTCAACATTGGATCATTTAGGGATCCTCACTGAACTTCTGAAGAGAGTTTGCTGCACTGAAAGTAAAGGGACTGATTCATTTTACTTGCCCAATTTGTCCGTTTTTTATTTGTTAAAAAAGTTTGAAATATCCAATAAATTTCGTTCCATTTCATGATTGTGTCCCACTTGTTGTTGCTTCTTCACAAAAAATTACAGTTTTATATCTTTATGTTTGAAGCCTGAATTCACACATTTAAACATTTAAACCCACATTTAAACCAAAGGAAAGCAGTGGGCTGGATTTAAACCCAAAGATAGCAGTGAGCTGGGTTTATACCCAAAGATAGTAGTGGGCTGGACTAAAACCTAAGAATAGAAGTGGGCTGGACTTAAACACAAGGATAGCATTGGGCTGGATTTAAACCCAAGTATAGAAGTGGGCTGGATTTAAACACAAGCAAAATAGTGGGCTGGATTTAAAACCAGAGGTAGGCTGATTCTTTTATAGTTTCCATGCTGTTTTTCATCATGGCCTGATCTCTTTGAGATTCTCTTAGAGGTATAAATTCAGATACATGCGAAAAATAAGGAAAATGAACAATGCTGCTGGAAGTGGTGTTGGATAGTCAGTAGGGAGCACTTTTCCCTCTGGTCTAAAGATTATTCTTAATGCCCCAGGGGATTGATAGTGAAATCTGCCCTGCGTAGGTTGCCATCTTTCTGATGGGACCTTGTATGGGTGGCTGTACTCAGCTTGGTCACTAAAGATCCCATGGCACGCCTCATAAGAGTAGAGGTGGTAACCCCTTGGTTCAGGACAAAATTCTAATCTGGCCATCATGGAAATCTTATAATCCCCAGCTTTCAATTGGCTCACCCCCCCCCACACACTTCTCCCCAGGCCATTGATGGCAATGAGAAGCTGTTCTCAGTCAACTTGCCTGGTAAAATAAAGGTAAACTAAACCAAGCCACTGCCTCCATGATTGGTTGGTGTATAGCACTTTGTTCACATCTGTTGTAGTAATATCTACTGTCAGCCACTTGGGGGCAGCACAAACGTTTGAAGTGACTACGACGCTCAGCCAAGCTACTGTAAGAAAAGCACAAATCTCCTTTTCACTGGTATTATTGAAAAACACCAGAGGAGAGTTTACGCGTAAAGTAAAAGGCACATAAAAGAGGTTTAAATTGGGACGAGGTTTGTGGGGGGGTTGGCGGGAAGTCAGGCCTTTGTGTGGTTGCTCGGGGCTGTGATTGCCTTGGTTTGCCGTGCACCTGTGAGCTCTGGTCTTCTAAATGGGCCAGGGTAGAGAGAAAGAGCAGTGCATTCAGTTAGAGGCAGCTAACGATCAGTGCCCATTCTGTCCCACTCTTTCAGGGAAGCAGGGCCTGCGGACAGCCTGCTGGAGCCACTTATGTGCAGCCTGGAGGTGCTGCATTTGGGCTACAATGGCATCTGCGGTATGGCCAATCTACAGCTCAGCAGGCTCACCAATCTCAAAGCACTCTTTCTTCAAGGTACTGTAACAACTTCCTTTCGGTTTTTAAAACCCATGAAAAGTAAAGATCGGTCCCAGTAGAGGTTCTGTCAGGTTTGTCCAGATGGGAGATGAGGCCACAAGAATAGAAATGTAATGGGCGTAGCAAAGGGTCACAGGAAAACACAACCGTTTTCTCTCTGCTATTGTTTACATTGGATTATTGTTTTCTTCAGTTGGGTGACTGTCTGACCCCCGTGTCTGTTTGTTAACCTGGACAAACATTTTTTAACACACCACAAACCACCCCAAACATATAACCGATATACACCAGACATATAACCGATATACACCAGACATTTAACCGATATACACCAGACATATAAACGATTTACACCAGACATACAACCGATGTACACCAGACATATAAACGATTTACACCAGACATACAACCGATGTACACCAGACATATAAACGATTTACACCAGACATATAACCAATATACACCAGACATAAAAACCATTTACACCAGACATATAAACGATTTACACCAGACATATAACCGATATACACCAGACATATAACCAATATACACTAGATATATAACCGATATACACCAGACATATAACCAATATACACCACATATATAACCGATTTACACCAGACATAACCAATATACACCAGACATAAAAACCATTTACACCAGACGTATAACCGATATACACCAGACATATAACCGATATACAATAGACATATAACTGATATACACCAGACATATAACCGATATACACCAGACATATATGCAGATGAACCATTTCCAGTTTCACAGATTCTGAATTTAGGAATAAAATTCAGTGTTGAAACTTTCTATGATGCTGTTCATATGATAGGTGTGAAGGGGGTCGTTTTCATTTTGTACTGGTTGGGTATTCCAGGTAATGAGATCAGCCAGGTGGAGGGCTTGGAAGGGTTGTACAGGCTCCAGCAGCTAGTCTTGGACCAGAACCGCGTTAAGGCCCTGAGGGAGAACTGCTTCTTAAGTCAGTCGGTCCTACTGGAGCTGCACCTAGCAGAGAACCGGCTCCGGGAGCTCAACCACCTGACACCCCTGGCCCAGCTTAGGAGGCTGTTTCTGGGCATGAACAAGCTACAGGTACCTTTCCTCCAACAAACTTCCGATGTTGTGCAACTGCACTACTCACTACTGTATATAAAGTAATTAGGAATTAGAAGTGTGGAAATGTCCTCCAAAGTCAAACTCGCCAGACTGCAGTTACTGAATTATGACAAGGCTTCTTATCACTTGCGAAGTATATTTGGCATCTAAAATTTGTTTTATTTTGATCTGCATTGTTTGCAAACTAGGGGGTGAAAATATAGTGCCATAATTATAGATGGTTACCACCCCACTGTGGCATGTGCCGGGTAGCTAGTTTGAAGGAGAATGAACATTGATTGAAGGTCAGGTCTCAATGTATGAGGACAGAGTAGAACAATCAAGGCTCCAGTAATCAGGTTCTCAGGCTACATCTCATTTTCACTCCAGGAGGGTGATTTGCACTTTGTCGCTAGTTTTTTTTCCACTTCCCATCTTTTTCTTCCTTAATCTTTTCAGGCTTTCAATTAAGACATGAAAATGCTGCAATCATCCCCAAGCCTTGTCCTCTACAATGAGTCTCTGGGTGAATCACAGCTCAGCCCAGTCACGAACCGCGGCCAAGAGAGACGCCCCTGCCACACACTCTTTCGCGTGCCCAAAATCTCTCATGAGATTAATGAGGGATCATATGTGTAATCTGTCCCATCATATGCCCCTTTTTCCCCACGGCTCCAACATGGCGGAGGTTGTTTACTATTGGATGTGTCTCCATGGTTATTGTACAGCAGTGTGGGGACAGAAAGTCAAATGAAATAAGAATGGGAACAGGTTAAAACATGATTATGGTAATGGACACGCAGTACAATGTGTCTACCTGTTCTTGTTCATCCATCTAGGACATCTCAGAGCTTGATAAACTACAAGTCCTTCCCTCCCTGATTGAGCTGTCAGTTGTTGGGAATCCTGTGAGTATGAATTTTCTTTCCCCTCAAATAGTTATAACCATGTATGGCTACTGTAAGCTACAATTATTACAATCAAGTAAGGGCTGAATTGCTTTGCCTCCTTGACAGTAAGAAAATGGTCAAATTATTCCCATTATAGATCTCCTTCACCTGTATTTCATTGTGTCAATTTTCTGTGGGCGTAATTCAAAAGACCTGTATGGTGTTACATGGTAGTGTTACATACAGTAATGGTGGTACATAGTGTTACATTGTGGTGTTACATAGTGTTACACAGTGTTACGTGTGGTGTTACATAGTGGTGTTACGTAGTGACATTACATAGTGTTACATAGTGGCGTTACACAGTGTTACATAGTGTTACATAGTGTTACACAGTGTTACATAATGGTGATACAAAGTGGTGTTACACAGTGTTACATAGTGGTGTTACATGTTGTTACATGGTGTTACATAATGCTACATAGTGTTACATAGTGATGTTAAATATTGTTACATAGTGGTGTTACATAGTGATACATAGTGTTACACAGTGTTACATAGTGGTGTTAAATGGTGTTACATAGTGTTACTTAGTGGTGTTACATAGTGGTGTTACATAGTGTTACACAGTGTTACGCAATGGTGATACATAGTGGTGTTACACAGTGATTCATAGTTGTGTTACATAGTGTTACACAGTGTTACATAGTAAAGTTACATGGTGTTACGTATTGTTACGTAGTGTTACATAGTGAAGTTATATGTTGTTGCATAGTGTTACACAGTGTTACATAGTGGCATTACATAGTGTTACATAGTGGTGTTACATAGTGGCGTTACATAGTGGTCTGATAAAATGTCTTTTCACCGTTGGTTGTAAAATGTGTGAAAACACGTTATGACCTCATTAACACCCACCCATACATACATGTGTGAGCTCCGAGCTCCTTTACTCCAACACACTCAGGTCAACTCTGTAGTTGTAAATTAAGCGATTACATGATGGACCATCTGTTGCAACGGCATCAGAGACAAATCCGCTGACCAAATGGCAGGGCAGCTATCAGACACTATTGGCTCATGGTCAGCACCCATATGGAGCCCATGGGTCAGGTCCTGCCATCCATGGAGGTCTGCTCAGCTGTTTACCCCCCAGCCCCCATCCTCGACCCCTCTCCCATGGGGCTTAATCCTGCCAGGGTGGAGAGCACAAAGTTGCCCACATTCAGTCCCTCCTGCTGTCAGCCGTATGAGATTTGTGCTGCAGCCGTGGACCCCGACTAGCCCATCTCTGTCACCCTCCTCCCCTCAGCCTCTTGGGGGCGCACACGGGGCTCTGACTGCTGTCCGTAGCGTTGTCTCCTGGCCAGGGAACACTCAGCTGGTCCCGAGAGAAGTCAGCTGGGCCTTTGAAGCTGGGGATGTGGTCCCTGGGGGGTGGGCTAAATTCAGGGAACTGTGTTGAACTCACAATCAGCCGCATGCCAGTTTACTCCTCTCAGGACAGCCTTGCAGCGTTCCCAACAGTTAATGTTTGTGCTGTCGCAGGTGGCCAGGCGATGCCTCCATAGACCGGCGGTGGTAATGCGCCTCTCCAGACTGCAGGTTTTGGATGGGGCCAAAGTCACCCTGGAGGAGAGGAACAGGGCTGAACTAGTTTACACAGATGCCCAGGTGAGACCTTACTTACTGAGACGTACACAGAGAGAGGTACACAGCAAATTCTCTGGTGTTAAATCAACACCTAAGTGTTAAATTAACACTCTCACTGTTGACTGAGAGTGAACTATATTAACACGGAGAGTGTTAATTTAACACTTAGGGTGTTGATTTAACACCAGAGAATTTGCTGTGTATGTTACTGACTTTGCGTATATTGGTTGCTAAGGGCATTGTTGTTTGCAGGAGAATATACAGTTACTGCATCCCCATGACTATACTGTAAAGACACAAAGGCTTATTTTTACAAAAGGGGCCATTTAATTTCTACCGAAATGCATTGTTAAAAAACAGAGCAGAGAGATACCAACCAAGCAGCACTCTCCAGAGAACATGGATATAGCTCTCCCTCACTGGGTCTAATGTGACGTCCACAAAGCAGGAGAACGGGGCCGTAATACTCCTCCAGTGCCGAATTAAAAGCAGCCTAAGCCAGCTCGCTTCATCCTGCTGATTAGATGAAATGTGCACGGCCGATAATGGAGCAATGGATTTTCCCCGTATTAGCCAGGTCAACCCGGTCCGCTCAGTTCATTACCAGAGGATGTGGGAAGGAGGCAGAGAGACAGCTTGATCCTTTCTCATTAAACCCATCAAAACAAACCCTTCGTCACCCTCCTATCTGCCTTATGGCCTTGGTTTTTGTTTTCAATAACCCATCCTTATTATACTACATCATTGGCGGTGTAAAACTCAGTGGTGTACCTGGGTTTTGGGGGATCTTTTGGATCCTATTGCTCATGGACATTTTTGGGGACAATTAAAATGTTAAACTGTGATTCTATCAAGGCTCACAGAGAATGATGTAATTGCAAGCAGCTGTAATTCCTAATGTGGGGTCATTGATTATTCAGAAAGTGCAGCATTGGGTGAAGGCGGCGTTTAAACTTGGACGATGTGTACTGACATTGCTTTCCACTGCTTTTGTTAAACCAATTTTTTTTTATTCTGAACATTTTGCCATGGCTAGGGCTGGGCGATATTCACATCGCGATACAATAATGCACTCCAGAGCCTGTTTGCCTAGCAACACTATATAATGCCCGCAACATCAACTCGGCTATATTTGATTTCAAAATAACAGCGCTCTTCATTCATTACAATAAATGCATAGATAGGTAGTGGGTCCATGTTCATGTGTTGCTACAATTAGTCTATTTCGGGTAACAACAGACTTTAGTGAGTGATTTTCAAATGTACTCCTGTTTTTTTACATGAGACACTGACAATATATTAAATCAATTTGTGTACAATTATTTGTTTTCAATAATCAGTTGTTAATTAACAAACTACACATATAACTTTAAAAACATGTTATATGTGTAGTTTTTGCTATGACATACTCTTCTTATTTACACACAATACAATTGAATTTGGTTAAAATTCACTAGCTTTATAATGAATTCACAATGATTATTGCAATAAATTAAAAACAAGCGCTATTATTTTGAAATGAAAGCCATGGCTTTTGAATTGTGGGAGCCCCAACGTTCATCGGGCTGCAGTGGAGTCCGGCACTGTAAACCATAACGAGGACAACAGGTGTACTCTGATATACAGTATAACGTGTGTCCTCTCTTTCATCAGTGCCCCATGGCTTCTGGATCCGGCATGGATGTGAACCTTCCTGGAGTACAGCCCCTCATGTCCCGAGCCGCTCCTCTACGAGTTGCCGGTCTGACGGGAGGACCGCAGCATTTCCTGGGTCATGAGATCCTGTTCCCCTGCAGCTTGGATGAAGCACTGCCCCACGACATACCCAAACGTTAGTTAACACTCCCACAAGTCAGACAGTCAGCACATCAACAAAGACCAGGGACCCAGTGAAGGGAAAGAGCAATAGTATGTTATTCGTTTGTTGGTTAATTACCACATAGTGAACGGGTCATTAATATATGTTATTATTATAGTGTGCCACTACTTGAGCTTGGTCATTCAGTCATTTGGGTTTGACAGACACCCATCTCTAATCCACACACTTGTACCCATCTCAGATAAGAAGCAGAAACACGGTAGCGCTGGCAGTCATGCCCGGAGTGCCTTGGCAGAAATGGCCTTGAGGCAGATCAGAGGAACATCAAGTCCTCTGCCAACCACGGCCCTCCTCTCTAATGGGCACAGGGTTCTTATCGCCTCATCCTACCAAGCTGAGAGTAGGTGGGTAACTAACCTGTGGAGCAGAAACTGTTAACTACAATTTAGTTACAGGTTGTTTACTGTAGGAAGTCTTGCTAATCAAATTTTTTTGTGTGTGATATTATGTCAGTGGATACACCGCAAAACCTTAAATAATGCACATTGTTTTATTTTTTTTGCAGATTCCAGAGTGGGTTTGCTCATAAACCCGTACCCTAAACAGAGTGGGTTTGCTCATAAACCCGTACCCTAAACAGAGTGGGTTTGCTCATAAACCCGTACCCTAAACCGCAGGATTGATGGGATGATCCGGATTCTTCTGTATTATAAAGTAGAGTTTGGAATTCTTGTTCAGCTTAGCTCTGCTCACTTCTGCCGTCTAGAATGTAGACAGGTCACCTGCTTACAAAGGTTTTTACTTGAAAAGATATTTTGAATGTGTTTATGTTTGTGACACATACAGTGATACTCAAACAGATCAATTGTTCTTCAAAAACTTTTGGGGTTGATTTCATTTAATATTTTACATCGTAACAATGCTTACCCGTGTGGCATAAATAAATCCCTTTTTCCATCAGCAACAGTTATTCTACAGTTAGTACAGGAATCAAGATTTTTGGGGATAATCTTTTTTAACAGGACTTTAACAAGCAGAGGCTAGGTACACAGGTATGCAGAGGTAGACAGAGATGAAGGGCACAGACTTTGAGCCGAGTCAGGGATTGAACCCCCATAGTCAGGGGACATGGGTGGGCAGGAGTCGGTACCTAAGCCTGCTACACCAGCCACAAGGAATTTATTCTAAACAATGAGCTTTGGAGTTGTATCCATCACAATTTTCTTGACTTCAAAATAGGAAACATTTAGAAAAAAACACCCACAGATGTAAGGGCATGTGAGTCTGGCATGTTGTGCTCATCGGGTCAAATGGATCTCCAACAAGTGGATAATCCAGCTTTAGCACACCTCTCTGTGGACAATAATCTGCAGTCACTCAGATGGAGTAATAATCTTGAATGAGGTCCAAACGGATTGCAGAGATCTGTCAGTTCCAACATGTTAGCCTCTTTTAAACGGCCACCATGGTTTTCCCTCTACCCTGTTAGAAACCAGTGATCTCTTACAGTATAAGCACTTTGGTGATTTGAAATGTAATTCACTTGTCTTCATTGATGTGTTCACATAACTCTTGTTCTTTATTAAACCTAGCAGAAACAAGACTTTTACTCTGAGTGCAGTATAGTATTTCAGGGTATAGAAATAAAACAGGAACTGGTAGCAACAAGCAGATGTACAGTATGCACTATTTGTGCACCCAAGGCAACATGGAGTGAGTGTTAGGTTCCCACACCAAGTGATATAATTGTGACCACTAGGGGTCCCTAGTGCTTTATCCACCCTGCCTTCAGCTCTCAGACTAGCCACTGAGATAAAAACATTGATTCAAGGCCAGGTTTAGTTGATGTGCCGAATAACCACAGCTTACATGACCGGTTCAAATTGTACGGAACAACAACCAGTTCTGCAAGAGCAAAATGCTCTCTCCCCTAAAGATGTCCTCTAATGCATGTACTTATCTTCACTTAATTTGTGTTAACTCCCAGAATTAAGCAGGACTAATGACTGAGTGAGCGTGTGCTCTGTCATTACCTTGCTGTGCTTGACATCAAATGGCAGCTGATGGACCTCACTGAAAAGCACAGTAATGCACAGATTTGGGGGCTTGATGAGAGTGCTCTAATGCATTAGATATTGCAATGGATAATTACACATGACTCATCTCAGGACAGTATTTTGGGGAGATATGTGATATCTGTAAATGTTTGCATGGGTTTGTATGTACAGTATCGGTCTAGATATCGGTGAAATTAAAACCTGACTACGGTATGTTTCTCCCTTGAATATACACGTCTGTATTTTTAGCATTAAAATGGCATTAGCATAGATTGTGAATAATTCATTAGTCTTGAATGAGCCTGGATGCACTTGGCCGTCACCCCTCCCCCGCTACTGTCCCTGCTCTCGCTCTCCTCCCACTGTCTCCTTCCGTCTCTCTGGAGCACATGGTTCATTGCCGGTTTAATGGGATGGAATGTGACAGGTTGTGTTTTCATCTGGCTGATATGGAGCCTAGCCTGAGAGGGAGATGGCGAGCTATGGGTATGTGCAACCATAATCCAG
>JACXGM010025546.1:5307-15328 GCA_016801145.1 Umbra pygmaea | reverse complement strand
AACACCCTCCAAGCCCCTAGAACCAAACTCTGTAGTATGGGGGATAGAGCCTTCTCATCAGCTGCACCAAGGCTGTGGAACGCCCTCCCTGACCATCTGAGGGCCAAACAAACTACTGATGTTTTTAAACGAAACCTAAAAACATATCTTTTTAAAAAGGCTTTTTACTAAATTTTATGGGTTTTCCTTCAAATTATTTGATTGACCTGATCTTTTATTTTTAATATTGACTTATTTTTACTATATGCCCTGTAGCACTTTGAGATTATTTTAATATAAAGTGCAATACAAATGGAATTTATTATTATTATTATTATTATTATTATTATTATTATTAGATGCGTGTTTTCTCTTGGGTGTGAGAAGGGGGCACGGAGAGAAGTAGTTGATTGTCATCAGCATAGCAATGATAGGAAAGTCCATGTGAGGTTATGACACAGCCAAGGGATTTGGTGTAGACTCACCGGCCTCTTTGCCTTCAGAACTCTCTTCTTTTGTGGCAAAGTTTCAACAAGGTGCTGGAAAGTTCCTGAGAGATTTTAGTCCTGACCTACTGCATCACAGTGTGGTATGGCAACTGCTCTGCCTCAGATTGGAATGGCCTGCAACATTTAAACCAGAACATCATCGGTGTCCAGCTCCACTCCACTGACGACATTCAGCCCAAGCGTTGTTTGTGTAAGGCATGAGGCACCATCAGGGATATAGTTTAACGTGGCCAGACATTGGGTAATAACACAAGGTAAGAATGCTAGTTTGCTTTGCACATTCTGAAGTAAAAAAAACATTCTGGTAAGTGTTCTCTACAGACAAACAACTTTTTCAACCAATCACGAGTTTGACAAACAACTTTTTCAACCAATCACATGTTTGGCAGGAATTGCAGTCACACTTTTTACAAAGCAGTAGCAGAAAGGCAGTGACGTCTCGTTCCTTTCCTTGTTAAATGTCCGGTCCCTTACCTGTGCTTAAAGGAGAATTCAGAGTGCTTCACGTAGCTGTGTTGTTAGGAAATTTGGAGTGCTGTCAGTAGCGAGACAAACTCAAATAATCTGTGTTGCCTAAACCGTGTTATCCTCCTGCTCCAGTTTATACCTGTTACTCTGAAACGGGGCAAGTTTTAAAACGTGCTTTTAGCCTCTTAACATGTTCGAAATGTCGTTACAAGTGCATAGCCACGTGCAGTGATTACTTCAGAGTGCAGCAAATCTGACCATCGTAGATGTGAAAGAAATGCAAATAAGTTGTGATAAATCAGCCAGTGTACATACCTCTGTTTATGATAGATACCTGGATCTATCAATTCTGGCAAACTTTAGGCCCATTTCGAAAATGCCTTTTATCTCCAAACTTTTAGTTTAAATTTTAGTTTAACTCATTGCTGTGCTGAATACTCACAACATCTTAGACAGATTTCAATCTGGCTTCCGTCAGAAACACTCAACAGAAACCGCTCTACTTAGAGTGTCCAACGATTTATTAATGTCCTCTGACAAGGGTCAGTGCTCGGTTCTGGTGTTGCTGGACGTTAGCACAGCGTTTGATACAGTGGACCATAACATCTTGCTTGAGAGACTTAAGAGGTTGGTATGTCAGGGAGCGCCCTGGATTGGTTCACTTCCTATCTTTCAGATAGAAGTTTTTCTGTGTCTCTTGGTCCCTATTGTTCAGAAACTGCAGCCCTTTCTTGTGGGGTGCCTCAGAGCTCTGTGTTAGGTCCTATTTTATTTACTTTATATATGCTTCCTTTGGGACATATAATTAGCCAATTTGGAGATATTCGTTATCCTTTCTATGCAGATCATATCCAGCTGTATGTCACTTTCAACCCGGAAGACACCAATAAAGTGTTGGAATTGCTTGAATGTTTGACTTCCATTAAGGATTGGCTCAATAATAATTTCCTTCATCTTAATGAAGATAAGACTGAAGTTCTTATTGTTGCTACAAACACTATATCTTCCAAGATTGTTCAGCATTTAGGGGTCTCTTCAGCTGTAACATCCAAGCTGAGAAATCTTGGTGTGATGTTTGATAATAACATGTATCTGGATCAACATATCAAAACACTAACCCGCACATGTTTCTTTCAATTAAGAAACATCGCCAAACTTAGAGCGGTTGTTTCACATTCTGAGCTCGAGATGATCATTCATTGTTTTATATCTTCCCGGCTTGATTACTGCAACTCCATTTTCACATGTCTCAGCAAATCATCTCAGGACTGTTTACAACTGGTCCAGAATTCTGCTGCAAGGCTGCTGACCAGGTCCAGCAAGAGGGCGCATATAACACCAATTTTATTCTCCCTACATTGGCTTCCGATCAAGTATTGGATCAAACAAAAAGTCCTGGTCCTGACCTATAAAGCCTTGCATGGTTTGTCTCTTGCGCATATCTCCGACCTGCTGCATCCGTACACTTCTATCCGATCCCATAGGTCTCCTATCCAGGGATTACTGGTGGTCCCTTTCAGTCGTCTTAAAAACAAAGGTGACTGCTCTTTTAGTTTTGATTTTATAACCAATTGTTTTAGTCCTTTTAGTTATTTTTTAACGAAGCTCACTCTATTGTTGTCATGCTCTTAATGTGAAGCACTTTGTGACTTTGTCACTAAAAGGTGCTATATTTAATAAACTTATTATTATTATTATTTCCCATTTTCCGGTGAATTCACACTAGTCTATTGTCGAACTCATACAAGCCAATATTCCAAAACGTATTTTTCCCACAACTGTCCATGGTTATGTCCATAGACTTCTGTATGTAGCAACATTGATTGGCCATAACTTCACAGCTCCAACAGTTCAAGAGTTCAACAGCGCACATGCGCATAGATAACTAAGCAAACAGTGGTAAATTCAGAGAGGACCGTAGCGTACAGACGGAGCTTGGAGTTAGATCAGGGTGAAATTGGGAAAATGGTTTGGGTTTGTGCCTTTCCAAATTGCGGAAACCAAATGAAGAGATATTTCTGCTTGAGCTTTCACCGTCTACCCCTCCGCAACCGAGAGATTTTACAGTTGTGGCTGGTTGCACTTCAGCTTGATGTGCAAACTCTCTTGCCAACTATGGACATAACCACGGCAAATCAATTTGTTCCTTTAAATGTTCATGCGAAGTTGTCCAGACGTCTATATACCTCAACAGTCCCATCCCTTTTCCAGTTCTGGAAGTAAATTTCCCATTCATTTCTGTATATAAAGATTTTTAGACCATGCCTTAGGCTAACCAGCTACGATATGATACATAAGCATACAATATACAATTTCGAGTGAAAAAATGAACAGAATATCTAAAAAAAGAGGTACACAATCTTGTACCTTTGCTTTTTGGGATGTTTAGTTTTATTTTCAGATTATCAAATCAGATTATCTATTCTACCTCATCACTCTCCAGCGATTGGTTGTGTGCAGGTCGGACGCCTGTAAATTCAGTCATGGAAGTATAGTTGGTGACTGTAATCATCCCAGACATGATCTGACTAAAGGCTTCCGTGTTGGATGAGCAGTGTGAAAAGAATCGGCAACTCAGCGACATGTGGAGGATGACCCATGTGCGCGCCCATCAATGTCCTGCATCTGTGGAAATTGGACAAGACCAATTGGGTCGGGAGATACATTAAATAGGGAAAAGTCTAACAAAAAGTAATATAATAATTCACCTGTTTTCCCCATTCTGAGGCTTGGTTTGAACTTCAGTAGATCATCTTGACCATGTCTACTTGCTGCCACATGATTGGCTGATTAGATATATTTTTTTAACGAGTATACCCAATGACGTGGCCGGTGAGTGTACCTTTTAATAGTAAAACCAGAGACACTGATAATCTGGAGTGGTCTCTTAATTTATTCTAGAGCTGTATGTACATTTGAGATGTGGTGATTAGCAAGTATAGTGGTCAGAGAGCATCTGAGACATTTGATATAATTAAGTGTAGAATTTATTTGAATGAGTGTCCGTTAAACTGAAATCCTTCCTGCTGACACTTATAAGGCTGAATGTCACTCAGTCTGTTCTGCAGACCTTTTACAGGTGCTTTCTTAAGCCCATCTTTACGGTTAGCTAAAGTTAGCCTGGGTTGCCTCCCTCAAGTGAGAGTTCTGCAGATCAGTACTGAGATTGTTGTGAGAGAGCAGAGAGCTCTTAGAGGCAGTTATATAAAAGCATGTAAAATGTTCAAATGTTACAAACTGAACATCCAATATGGATATTTAACTCTTAAAACCAGCAGAGTTACAGTGTATTTGTGACCAGTTTTATTTGTGTAATGCAGCTGAACAGAAAAAGTGATTTTTGTGATATTCCATTTGAGTTTTATTGTCATGTGCATTGTTGATGTCCAGAGGCACTTGAAAGTTTGTGAAAGTGTATCATCATATTCATGTGGAAATATAAAAACTTCTAAATGGTTCACAAACCCTGGAACACCACTGTGTCATCAAACCGGCTGTTCTCATGGCAATACGTAAAAAATTGTACAAAACAAAAAATGTTTACAAGTGTGTATGTTTCCAAAGTCAGGGAAACCTAAAGCCTTGTGCAGTTATGAAACGTAAAAAAGTCAGTTTACCTTAACCTCACCCTAACCTTATCCTCACTAACCAAGCAGGTTAGGTTTGAAATAAACATACCCCAAGTAATTTAAATTGTAACTAATTAGTCTATTTTTCGAAATGTTCCGGTAGAATGAGTTGCATCAAAGCCTCTTGCTTTCTAAATTGGAATTTAATTGGTAACTGATATGTGTAAGTAAACAACACATACAGTGCCCTAGATGATTATTGGCAACCCTAGAAAAAAATAGTAAAAAATGGTTAGTAAAAATGCATATTTTTGTGAAATGGCATAATGCCACAATGAAAACATTACAAACATCCAAACTTTATTTGAAGTACATTTATTCAGAGGCAAAAAAATCTGTCATCAAGAAATAATTATTTTGAACAAAACCATGTGTGCCACAATAATTGGCACCCCTGCATTTAATAATACAACTTCCCAACAAAAAGCTTGACTTTGTCCTCAGTGAACCATTTTTGTATTGATTTGGATGTATGTTTATGATCATTGTCCTGCTGTAAGATCCAATGATGACTCCGTTTCAGATTCCTGATAAAAGCAGCCAGATTCAGATTTTAAAATTTCCTGGTACCATACGGAGTTCTTGATGCCATGTATACTAAAAAGATTCCCAGGGCCTTTGGAGTAAAAACAGCCCCACAACATCACGGAACCTCCACCATACTTAACACTTGGGATCAGGTTATTTTCGGTATAACCATCCTTCTTTTTATGCCAAACCCACCTTGAGTGGTTGTTGCAAAAAACCTAGATTTTTGTTTCATTTGACCATAGCACTCAGTTCCAGTCAAAGTTCGAGTAGGGTTTAGCATAACCCAGGGACTTATGTTTGTGGTGTATGACAGGAACTGCTTTTTTTTGGCACACCTTCCAAATAATTGGTTGGCATGGAAGTGGCATCTAATGGTAGTTTTGAAAACTTTGTGACAATGCTACTCTCATCTGTAACTCTCCAACAGTAATTTTGGGGGATTTTTTTGCCACTCTTACCAACCTCCTGACTGCGTGGTGGTAAAATTAACTTGGGTCCTCTACCAGTCAAGTTTCTAACAGTTCCAGTTGCTTTGAACTTTTTTAAATTGCCCTAACAGTAGATATGGGCATTTTCAGGTGTGCAGCTATTTTTGTAGCCATTCCCTGACTTATGAAGCTCAATACACATTGCTCTCAGTTGATTTGTGTGTTCTTAGATTTTTCCCATGTTGCTGTATAAATAAAAAAACCTGGCCTCTGTGTCACCTCCTATTTGTACCCCAGTGAAACAGGAAGTCATGGATTACTGCCTGAAAGTTTCTGAACACTATGCTCAACTTAAAACAGTAAAATCTAAATCGAAATAACGCTTCAGACACATGTTGTTCATAACAAATTCTAGGGGTGCCAATAATTTCTTAATGACAGATTTTTTTCTGTGAATAGATTTACTTAAATTAAAGGTTGGATGTATGTAATTTTTTTCATTGTGAAATTAACTAACCCTTTTTAGCTAATTTTACTAGGGTTGCCAGTAATCATGGAGGACACTGTACATCCCAACATACAACACAAAATGGGAGGTTTCAGAAAATCCCAGAATGCATCTCTATGACAGCTAAACTGAACACAAATATATACACAAATATATACACAAATATATACACAAATATATACACAACATGTAAAGAGTTGATCCCATGTTTCATCAGGTGAATTAAGATCCCAAATTTAAAATAATTTGTTAACATCTCTGTTAGCATGCTTTGTCCCTTTGTCAAGATTATCCACCTAGCTGAAAGGCACATCAAAAAGCTTGCTATAAAGCATCATCAGTATACGTGTCATCATCAGTAAACATTTTGCTGCAGACAGCACATTTCTGCTGTATAGTGTAATGTTTCATCACACAGCACTGTGTCACAGATTACACAAGGAATCACAAACAATTCAGTAGGCTGCGGAGCTGGCCGTGGTGCTGAATCCACCTGCTGTTTACATTATTCTGTTACATTACTGTATAATGCACACATTATACTGTATATATGTATGTACGTATGTATGTATGTATGTTTGTAGGCTATGGAGCTGGCCATGGTGCTAAATCCACCTGCTGTGGCTTTAAATCACTGCGTGGGAGTTGTCAGTTTCGCTTCCTCAAAACTTGCAACATCTGTTGCATTGTGCTGTGTGATGAAACTGCACATTTTAGAGTGGCCTTTTATCGTGGCCAGCCTAAGGCACACCTGCACAGCAAAAATCACAGTGTACATATGACTCTATGAGAGTACATACAACACTGGTTTCGGGGTGTATATAGGTCCAAGTGTTTGGTTCCCAGCAAACACTGTCAAAAGTGTAAAATACATACTCCCATATTTTAACACTGTAAGAGTAAGAATGTATTTTTTTACACCTTCTCAATGCTTTCCAACACCTGCAGAGTAATCCTGGAACACTGAGGGTGTGAAAATGTACTCCAAGTCAGTGCCTATTAAGCACTTTGTAGAGTTTATTATTCAAAATTTAAGATTAAAAAATTACAAGGATATCCAACAGGTGTAATATTTTGTCACCCACAACCTGCATTTAATATGACTACAATGGTGAAGTACTTATAAACTGAACAAGACCAGTGAAACTACACTAACTCAAGAAGTAAACCTTGGGTCAACATAAAAAATTAAGGCAACATTTTTGCGATAAGCTTTTTGAGTTATGCCAACTCCTGATAGAATTACATTGACATAACACTATGTTTTAGGTCTGACCACTAAGCTTTTCAGCTACAGTAAAAAGCATTTCGAGGTAACATGAACTTAATAACTGTGAACTTAAACAAAAGTATTTAAGTTGTTCCAAAGCAATATTTTAGGTAGGCTGAATTAGCTTTTCGGCCACAATATATAGCATTTCTAAGTAACATTAACTTAATAACATTCTATTGAAACAAGTATTTAAGCTGTTCCAACACACTGTTTAAGTGTGGTAAATTAGCCATTAGGAGTTGGCATAAGTCTTAAAGTTAAACAAAAAACTGTTGCCTTAAGTTTTTACATTGACCCATGGTTTCATTTTTTTGAGTGTATATAGAATGTCTAAGTAACACAAACACAGATTTTACTTGAGTCAACACAATTTGTTTTATTAAGGTAACTTTGTTTATCCACCATAAAAAAAGAAAATCACTGTGTAATCAAGAAGGGTTTTGACTGCATACAAATATATATATTTTTTATATTTGAAAGCTAATAAAATTTTGGGTAACACTTTATTTTGAGAGTCCATCTCTAGATGCTCTACATATTATCTGCATACTGTCAACAACATTTTAACAAACTATCTACTAACCCTAACCCTAATCCTAACCTTAACCATTCCCCTTATGTTAAACCTAACCTTAACCATTACCTTAAAACATATTCTAAACTTACCCTTACCCTTAAAATACACAATTAGTTGCTTATCAACAGATGGTTTGTTGATAGTTTGTTGATAGTCATATCATCAACAAACTATCTGTAGAGCACATACAGATAGAATGTCAGACTCTCCAAATAAAGTGTAACCAAATTTGGTACTAAACTTTTACATCAAAATCCATACACGGGAGGCCACTGGTAGAAGTACAAACTCACAAAGCAAGAATGGTTAGGCAGACAGAGATTGGTATAACAGGATAATCACAGGCAAAGGTACCAGAGGGCAAATCCAAAAGTGAGAGGAGTCAGGCAGAAATGGGTCGTAATCAGAATATGTCACTTTTAGAAATAGAAATGCTCAGTATGCAGCCGAAACAAACAACACCTCACAAGGACTGGGTCTTTTACTCTTGTTCTTACAGGATCCGACACAGGTGTCTAGAATTTTGGTGATTGTGAACCAAGTAGAGGGATGCGTTCATGTACATTGGTACATTGGGACAAACTGATTGGAGACCTGTTTGGTGAAGTAGAGGGATGCGTTCATGTACATTGGTACATTGGGACAAACTGATTGGAGACCTGTTTGGTGAAGTAGAGGGATGCGTTCATGTACATTGGTACATTGGAACAAACTGATTGGAGACCTGTTTGGTGAAGTAGAGGGATGCGTTCATGTACATTGGTACATTGGGACAAACTGATTGGAGATCTGTTTGGTGAAGTAGAGGGATGCGTTCATGTACATTGGTACATTGGGACAAACTGATTGGAGACCTGTTTGGTGAAGTAGAGGGATGCGTTCATGTACATTGGTACATTGGGACAAACTGATTGGAGACCTGTTTGGTGAAGTAGAGGGATGCGTTCATGTACATTGGTAAGTTGAGACACACTGATTGGAGCCCTGTTGCATGAAGCAGAAGGACTACAACTTGGCACCAACATACAAAAAATATGCTTTAACCACAACTACACTGAACAAAAATATAAACCAACACTTTTGTTTTTACCCCCATTTATCATCAGCTGAACTCAAAGATCTAAGACTTATTCTATGTACACAAAAGCTCTATTTGTCTCAAATATTGTTCACAAATTTGTCTTAATCTGTGTTAGTGAGCACTTCCCCTTTGCCAAAATAATCCATCCACCTCACAGGTGTGGCATATCAAGATGCTGATTAGACAGCATGATTATTGCACGGGTGTACCTTAGGCGGGCCACAATAAAAGGCCACTCTTAAATGTGCAGTTTCATCACAGAGCACAATACCACTAATGTCGCAAGTTTTGACGGAGCAAAACTGACAACTCCCACGCAGTGATTTAAAGCCACAACAGGTGGATTTAGCACCACGGCCAACTCCACAGCCTACTGAATTGTTTGCGATTCCTACTTGTTTGCAAAGTAATGTGTTGCATTTATATTTTTGTTCAGTAAAATTTGTGGACTTGTAATAAAGAGCCAGTACTAAATATAAAATATTTTACAATATTAACTTTCAAATTTCTCCAATACAATTTGTTCACAAAATGTAAAATTTACATCAGCAGTGCTGAGGGTTTAATAGCAGTCAAAAAAATACAAAACTGGAGATACATTAATTTTGAGCTGGCTTTTTGTCCAACAATATACACCCTTCCTGTAATGTCTGTAATGATCACTCAAAAATGTCCAATAGCACAATGTTATTTATTGTCCTGTTTGACAGTCCATAGGCACAGGTAAAGAGTAATCCAAACAGGCATAGGTCAGAACCGAATAGCATATATGGCTAAGGTACATCGAGGGATATCCACAGGCAGAGTAATCTAAACAGGCATAGATCAAAACGGGATAGCTGGTATGGCTAAGGTACATATAGGGATATCCACAGGCAGAGTAATCTGAACAGGCATAGGTCAAAACGGAATAGCTGGTATGGCTAAGGTACAATAAGGGATATCCACAGGCAGAGTAATTAACACAGGCAAAGGTCAGAACCATACACAACACTTGAATGATTAGAATGCTCAGTAAAGAATGTACTTACAATACCT
>JACXGM010025545.1:0-15389 GCA_016801145.1 Umbra pygmaea | reverse complement strand
GTTAATAAATGTAGTATATTATATGTTAATAAATGTAGTATATTATATGTTAATAAATGTAGTATATTATATGTTAATAAATGTAGTATATTATATGTTAATAAATGTAGTATATTATATGTTAATAAATGTAGTATATTATATGTTAATAAATGTAGTATATTATATGTTAATAAATGTAGTATATTATATGTTAATATATGTAGTATATTATATGTTAATAAATGTAGTATATTATATGTTAATAAATGAGTAGTTTACAGTGGTCTTCTTTAATGACAGGTGTGGAGGAAATGCAAGATGCGCATCTTCACCGTGGCCCAGTTGGACGACAACAGCATCCAGATGAAGAAAGACCTGACCACGTTCCTGTACCACCTGCGTATCGACGCCCAGGTGGAGGTGGTTGAGATGGTGACTATCCAGCCTGTTAATCATCCACTTTAGTGGGGGCCTGGCAGCAAACTATTCATCAAACCGTGGTTAAGGATCTGGTTGAATACGTGTATGAAGCTGTGGTTGAAGGAAATGTTCAAAGCGGTGCTACTGTCCAACATGATAACTGACTAAGCCTCCGCTTTGCCTAACCTCTATCATATCTGTCCTTCATTCATGAGCACTAAGCCAGGCTTTCTTCTCTGTTAGCACGACAGCGACATATCGGCCTACACCTACGAGAAGACCCTGGTCATGGAGCAGCGCTCGCAGATCCTTAAGCAGATCAACCTGACCAAGACAGAGCGCGAGAGAGAGGTACTGCTGTACACACAGGAATAGAACTCCTGGAATAGCAACATCTCAGTCCTTCTATTCATGATTCGACATCAACCACACTA
Source organism: Umbra pygmaea (assembly GCA_016801145.1). NCBI lineage: Eukaryota > Metazoa > Chordata > Actinopteri > Esociformes > Umbridae > Umbra > Umbra pygmaea. The sequence continues at coordinate 14,553 of JACXGM010025545.1, read as the reverse complement.
TTACTAGCAGTCCATTGTTCACCAGCTGTCTTGGAAACGTTGATAAGGTGGAAGGTAACACAAACAAGTCAAAATCTATTAACATGCTTTAATGAGACAGGTAAGGGGGTGTTTGTACATCGAATATTTACTGATGCACATAAAATGAAAAAGGATTTTCCTGACACAGTATTTCTGATTAGTATCTACATTGACAGGAAATGTTATGAAGACTGCTCATAACCTGATATTGTCTCAATCATCAAGAAAATACAACTCTTGACTAGAGACAGGTAGGGATGATGCTGAATCAGAAACACCTAATTACAATAATCATAGGTGGTGAATATGTACAGTAATGTTTGTAGACTATAAGTTAAGGATATCTAAAAGTAGTGAAATAAACAGGATTTTTGTACAGTATAGTGCAGCTGTTTTGTTTGAAGTTGGCTTAATGCACTGAGACTTGTCTTGTTAGTCTATTTTATACAGAAGGGTGGTTATTAAAAGCTACACTTTAGAAACAAACTGTATGGCAGTATAAGTTTTGCCATGACAGGCATGTAGTGCCGAACTACCCTTTTACCTGCCCTCTAAATAAAAAAATTTGATTTACAAAAAACAATCGCAATTACAAAAAACAGCATGAAATTATATTACAACAAATAATCAGGAAAATCTTTTCTGAGAACAGACTCATTTTAGACCCTTTTCTCTCATCAGTGTTCTTCCCTAGTTGCCAAGGCTGTTCTCATGGCGATACGTAAAAAATTGTAGCCACGGAAACGTAAATCCTTGTACAGTTATAATACATAAAATCTGTTTACCTAACCTTAACCTCAATAACCTAGCCTGTTATGCCTGAACTTAACGTTCCCCAAGTACTTTACAATGTAACCGATTGGTCTATTCTTGGAAATGTTCCGGTTGAACGACAATTCAATACATATGAAAGTTCACATTTAAATGGCCATATCCGTAAATCTTGTCAATACAATGCTGCAAAATGTCCATTACGTATCTCCATGAGAACAGTTAGTATTGCCTGACTGTCATGAACTTCACTATCCTGTATTCTGCTTTCACTCAGCTTTGGTAAAGTGGTTTTATCCAAAATGTCTTCCTAGTTTAATACTTAGGGCTAACATTTCAAGCTATTTAGAAATAGATACATTTGATCAAAGAGACAGAAAGGCTATTTATACTGTAGATGGCAACACCAGCACCTCAGTTCATCCTGCTCCAAAAATTTTGCTCCATCTAATGTAATGTCCACATCATTTGTGTTATTTGTTAACCAAGTTTCAGATAAAACAAAGATACTTAGAACTACAGTAGACTGAGATATAAAATCTTCATAAAAAAATTTAGACAGTTAGCTCTATATAAATATGTATATTTCAGCCCCTTGCAGTTTTTAAAAACATTTGAAGTATCACAATCAATACTACTGGATGAATTTACACTTCTGTAGTTACATTTGTTTTAACAAGTAAATTGGGTCAAGATTACTATTAAATGTAGATGTTAATGTGAATTTGTAGAAATACATTTGTTCTAATAGCATAGACGTGGCTCTGAGCCATAAGCGTAGTCGAGGGGGGTCTGGGGGCATACATCCCCCTCAATATTTCAAAAGGAAAATGTCTTAGGGTCAAATGCCCAGAGCCCCTCCAGAGGCCACACCCCCAATGTTCAAAACAGAACTACGCCCTTGCTCTGAGCTGACAGTGACATATGCTTACCCTCTATACACCCTCTAACATAATTTAGATAGCATATTGAATTGAAATTCTTACTTTGGCAGATGTAGAGGTAAATAGTCAATCTTGGCACAACCCAAATCCACCCGGATTTTGTTTGCTCACATGCATTTTTCTTTTCTGTTTTATACTTCAGCAGCGTTCCAGTAACTAGGGTGGATTTGTAACCAGGCATAACCAGCCCAGTACAGTTTGGCTTAGCAGCAGGAAAAGGCTACTAGATGCTTCCTTCAGCTTTTTTGACTTCTTATCACAGATCCAGAGCATCACCGATTCATCCCGCGGATCAATCCGGCGTAAGAACCCGGCGGTCGTGAACACACAGCTGAGTGTGACCGAGGAACAGCCTGGAGCTAGCAGTAAGGCAGAGGAGAAACCAGAGGAAGAGGTTGGTACTGTTACTGCCCTGTGATTAATTAAGACTAAATACTACAGTTACTACCCTGTGGTTAATTAAGACTAAATACTACAGTTACTGCCCTGTTTTTAGTTAAGACTAAATACTACAGTTACTGCCTTGTAGTTAGTTAAGACTAAATACTACAGTTACTGCCCTGTGGTTGATTAAGACTAAATACTACAGTTACTGCGTTGTGGTTAATTAAGACTAAATATTACAGTTACTGCCCTGTGGTCGATTAAGAATAAATACTACAATTACTGCCCTGTGGTTAATTAAGACCAAATACTACAGTTACTGCCCTGTGGTCGATTAAGACTAAATACTACAGTTACTGCCCTGTGGTTAATTCAGACCAAATACTACAATTACTGCCTTGTGGTTTATTAAGACTAAATACTAAAGTTACTGCCCTGTGGTTGATTAAGACTAAATACTACAGTTACTGCCCTGTCGTTAATTAAGAGTAAATACTACAATTACTGCCCTGTGGTTTATTAAGACTAAATACTACAGTTACTGCCCTGTGGTTAATTAAGACTAAATACTACAGTTACTGCCCTGTGGTTAATTAAGACTAAATACTACAGTTACTGCCCTGTGGTCAATTAAGACTAAATACTACAGTTACTGCCCTGTGGTTAATTAAGACCAAATACTACAATTACTGCCCCTTGGTCAATTAAGACTACATACTACAGTTACTACCCTGTGGTTAATTAAGACTAAATACTACAATTACTGCCCTGTGGTCAATTAAGTCTAAATACTACAGTTACTGCCCTGTGGTTAATTAAGACTAAATACTACAGTTACTGCCCTGTGGTTAATTAAGACTAAATACTACAGTTACAGCCCTGTGGTTAATTAAGATTTAATGGTATCAGGTCATAGGACTGTTAGTGGTTTGTAATGACTGTTTAACTGTTTAACAGATTAATTGTTTACAGTTTATCGTGGCCAACTGACTACTTTGAATTTGAGTAACCACCAACAGAAAAATCTGTAGTTCTGTCCTAGAGCAAGGCAATTAACCCAAATGCTTCTAAAATTTGGAATGTATTCTTAATCATATTGAATTGAAAAAAAAAATTAAAAGAAAAAACAATTTTCAGACTTATTGTGAAGTGACTGTATTAAACAAAAATTCCTTTAAAGGTCTTAACTGGAAAAGTGATTTATATGAAATCAATGGATATGCTGAGATACCAGACACTGTGTTTTGGTATTAAGTAAAACATCTGGGAAAATTGAAAGTCTTGTTTTTCTTTGAAATTCTGGCCTTTGATTAAATGTTGTAGTAAGGTGAATACACCACATACTGTATGCTATTTGTCTGGCCACCATCTTGTAACAATTCTCTCTCTTTCCCTCCTCTGACCCTCACACTCTGGTACCAAACCGTCTCACCTCATCTCTTCCTCCTATGTGATGGTCTCAGTCTGCCTCTGTCACTGTGGCCCCTCCCACACAGGTTCAGCTCATCCACGACAGCACCAGCCCAGCCACCCCCCTGACCCCTGCCACCCCCCTGACCCCAGCCACAGAGGGGGGAGCCCAGACGCCAGGGTCTGCCCAGGTGCAGATGACCTGGACAGAAAAGTTGGATGGTGAACCAGCCAAGCCTCCCGGCGCATCGACGCCAGAGGGCATTAAAGACATCTTCAACATGAAGCCGTGAGTGGAGTTTGACAGAAATTATATGTACAGTAGGAACCAGATTTTGTCAGTAGAAGGTAAGGTTTACCTTTAACTTTTAATAACTATACTACTTTTTTGGGGGAATTTTTTTGTCAAAATGAGAGCAGTTAAACTTCAACACCTTAAAGAGTAGTTCCCCAAATAAAGACACTTTTTAGTATTTCATTTAACATTCCACTATCAATACAGTCTGAAAACCAAGTCCATGTCAGTGGTCAAAACCTTAAGGTGATGCACAGGGCATTTACATTTTAGTAATTTAGCAGATGCTCTTATCCAGATCGACTCACATTAAATACAGGGACATTCTCCCTGGAGCAACTTAGGGTGAAGTGTCTTGCTCAAGGACACAACGACATCTGGCACAGCCGGGAATCGAACTGGCATCCTTCCGACTACTAGTCTGACTCCCTAACCGCTGAGCCATCTGACCCACTAACACAAGCTGCATCTGGTGTGTTTTGCATTCTCTGTTTTAATACGCTGTTCATTTCCTTGTCATGCTGCAGTGAATGGGAAAACCTGTAAGTATTTTAACAAATCAAACCTTAAATGTATATAGTACAAATATTTCACATTTTACCTGTAAGTATTTCAGTTAATCAAAGGTAATATCACACACACACACACATGTCACAGATAGCAAGGGATGAGCATCTGAAATTATACGTATATATATATATATATATATGACATATTTTTTTTAATCTGGCAGGTCAATATGATTTGATTGTTCCATCTAACTGATCCCATTGAACCAAAGGGTTGTTAGAAAATGACTTAACAAGTGTCAGATTTATTTGTATGTACTATAATATGAAACAATGATCAAAAGACATGTTGAAAGAGGGACTGGTAGTTTAACTTGAAGTGGTTACACAGATTCACAGAATGCCTCAACATAAAACTGCATTATGAACAAATAGAACTCTGGTTTGGAGCTTAATAGCAACCATCTTGTCTTCTTCAACAGAAACCAGTCCAACGTGAGGCGCATGCACACGGCCCTGCGGCTGAACGGTGTCATCGTTAAGAAGTCGTCAGAGGCCAAGCTGGTGCTCCTCAACATGCCTGGACCACCCAAGAACCGTGCCGGCGACGAGAATTGTATCCTCTACCCCCATTTTGCTCTTTCTTTACCCCCAGTTTGCTCTATTTTTTGGAGCTTGCTAGGGCAGTCATGTTACAACAGACAAAGCATTTGTTGTCGAATACAAACGATTCCTACAAGTTAGGGTTTTGATTTAGGTGAGGTTTTCGGTAAGTGGTCACATGTTGGAGAGCATCTGAAGTTGGCACTATGAGAAGTTTCAAATGTAGGCGGATTCTTCCTGTATGCAGCTATTTATTTTTTTACAACTCAGGAAAATGATTCTCAATGTACTGTGTTGCTGTGAGAAAGGGAAAACCGAATCATGCGGTGTAGTATCAATATGTTTATTTTGACTGCCATGGTCAGTCATTGTCCTTCACTGTATGTATATCTACTGTGTGTAATGTTTGTGTTTGAATACAGAGCAAAACTAATTTTTTATGTATTTATTTTTATGTATATATTTCACTGTACAGAAAGTTTGGGATGTCAGTGCATATAGTCCAGGGGCAAAAGTGCTACCATTGAACCAGGCCATTATGGTCCATTTAAAATAATACTGCTCTGTATTGCCATCCGGTGGCTGGAATTAGTACTGGCCAAATCTCAAAAGGCTTGAGGGCTGACACTGATCACGCTCTCCCAGACAAGTCCTCTAAAATGCCTGAAAAGCTGGTGGAATGGTTTGTCAAACTAGGCCTTCATTAGCCAATGAGAAAGTTGTAAAAATTCCTGTAGTGTTAGGCATTGGCTAAATGGGCTCAGTTTACCAACCAATCAGCTCCCACAACACCTTCCCCCCATGTATCTTGGGCTACAAAGTGAAACAGACGTCCGCATTCTGCTAACAGTAGAGCTTCCTTCACTGACAACAGTACAACTGACATAATATTGAAGTATAAAGAGATGAAGGCACCAAACAAGCCTGACCTGCTTTACTTATCTTGCTATACTTATCTTGGTGCTTATAATCATCTTATTTTTAGGTTTAAATAAGCGCCTGTACTTATTTTGGGTGCCAGTAATGTTTCTATTTAGGTTCAGGAGCTTCTAGCAGGTCATTCTTTCACACAGTTGATAGAAGCCGTCCTACATAACATTACAGGTAGGTATTTTGCCACTGGGAAAATGTAGCAGACGCCTGATCCTTTTCCTCAACTCTCGCTCTTTCAGACATGGAGTTCCTGGAGGTCCTGACGGAGGGACTCAACAGGGTTCTGCTGGTTAGGGGGGGTGGTCGTGAAGTCATCACCATCTACTCTTGAGGGAGCAAACCTATGCCCCCACACCCTATCCTCCTAAACACTGTCATCACCATCACAACAAAGACCCCACCTACATTTGTTTCTTTATGAAGTTCCCCTCACACCTAAGCAATAGCCCAACTCACCTCACCTCTCCCGCGTATCAACAACCACATCTACGTACACACAAACTCCAAAAAAGTTTATTTTCAACATCTTGTGTTATCTGGGTTTAGAATGAGGGCATAAACTCTTAATCCGCCAGCCTAGCATGATGTCAAATCTACCTTCTGTTGAACTCATAGTCAAACCATGTGTCCTATTAACCAGGTAGAGCAGAGATTTATTCTCTGTGGCCAAAATAACATATAAAAGAAAGGTCCACAACACTTCCAATTCCCCCAGCAAAATTATCAGTATATCATTTTGAAATTAAAAGGCCATGAAGTAGCATCTACTGACAAATATTATGCCATTTGACTGCCCAGTTCCGCCCCCATGGTGATGTCCATATCTGACTATTGGTCAAGTTGCTCAGATATGAAGTCAATGTTTGGAGGGTCCGGTGAGCTGGGGTTGGTTCAGTGTGATGTTGTTGTGTGTGTTTAAATGTCTCATTTGTCAAAATGTGGTTTGTTTTAGCCTGCCACAAGACTTAACAGTGGGCGGGGGAGGACTGTGACGGTTGACGTTTTGTAGCTAGTCGTGCATACCAGACCTTCGAAAGTCATGGCGAAGAGAGGATATAAAATATTTTCTTGTGGGAAACTCTGTTTATCACACGCAGAGAGGACCACCGTCAAGACAGACTGCTACCAATGGTCATGGTGGAACGTGGCTGATCTCTTCACCAGAGTAAGCGTATAAAGGAAGAACCACTGTTGGGAAAAGAAGAGAGAACAACCAACAAGCCTCCATGAACTCTGACCTTATCTATCTTGAATAATCGTGCCGTTTTTATTTTTTTTGCACTATCATCACATTTTACTGGTCCCTTTTCTCTGTGAGTGGCTACGTGTCCTTTCTTGTTCCAGCCACTGTTAGTGCCAAAAAAACAAGGCTAGCTTGGTCTTAGGTGTCGATTGGTCGTTAAACTGTGAGGAGTGTTCTTAGCCGAAAGGTAATTTGGCAGGAGACCAGGAGCTTCTGCAGGATTCGTCTTTCCTCACTTTCTGCTGTCTTCTTCCCTCTGTGTAGAGAAGATAGACAAGGAACCAAGGAACGTCATTTAAGAACCAGGGAGAGGCTGTAATATCACCATCTGACCCCTAAACACTTGAGCCCAGTGTGGATCGCTGTAAATAGTGTAGAAGCTCTGATGCATTGTTAAGTATGAGTGTAGTGTTTTTGTGACTTACTAAAAAGCTTCTTGTGGAGGACATTTTCCTTCTCAAAATGGCTCAAAACTGCTTCTGGATGCTTAAGGTCCGACCACTCTGTTTAACTCTCACTGTAACTTGCATATGCACTGTGCAACAAGTGGTTTAATGAATTTACCAGTTCATTAAATGAACATGTTATTTTTCCATCTAGAAAACAAAATGTTATTTAGTATGTTAATAGACAGAGGATTTACATATTTAATATAATAGAGGTATAATTTAAACTATTGCTCAAAAATATATTGTTTGCCAAATTTAGATATGTTTACATGTGCCATATAAAAACATATTTTTAAAAGAGAAATTTATTGATTAAGTTACAGAGTACAGAGTGTGCATTACATTGAAAGGGTTATTGTGCAATTAAATAGATGTAAAGTGATGGAATGGACGAGGTTCTACAGCTCTGAAACTCACCTGATCCATAAATATTAACTCTTTGCAGTAGAATCCAAATATGTGACTTTGTATCTACAGAATTGGCACCGATTTGAGCCAATATTCATGTCCCTGACATTGAATGGATTATTAGGTAATTAAAACAAAAAAAGAGATGAAGTGCAGTTTGAAAGGAATGTGCAATATTACAAATTTGGTCTCACATATTCATGTTTATTTTTTACGTATATGGAATTTATTAATATTATCATACACTGACCAAGGACAGCTATCATCAAGTTTTAATTTTTTGTTCCTAAAGAAAATGTTTTTGGTCACTTGCACTTGTAGTAGAATTTTGAATCTAAATATACACACATATACAATACAGGGAAGAAAACAACAAATTAAACTAGTTTATAGAGTAATTGAACAAAGTATTTTATGTTTAAAGTGTTGTTTGAAAGTCAAAATCATATGTTGTGAATGCTGCTAGTATTATAAGGTTTATTTGTACTGTAAATAAATGTCTAAAGGAAAATATATACTAAAGATATCAGAAAAAAAAGGTAGGCATATATAGAAATACATATCAGATTCAGTGCCGGTGGTGTGTCTCCTTCAAGACAGACCAGGTTTTACCTATTAACTATTGCCTGAAAGTCTTTCTCGGCAGGAGTCATTGTGAGCTTTGGAGGGAGTATCGTGAATATGAGAGTATCTTGAGGCAATATTTAAACCCTAGGGTAAAATTTGTTAGTGGGATCTGGGGGCAGTCTCCCCTTTTTATCCCGTTTTTTCAAATGGCACTCTTGATTACCCCATCCTCTTATATCCACACGCATTAAGACCTCTGGCTAGAAGTGTGACAGTTTAATTATATGGACAGACAACAGTTATTATTATTTATTATTTTTTAATTGCGCGGAAAAACGTTTCATTGCAATGCAAATTTAGTCTTTTAATTCAGATTAGTAGAAGATATATTAGCCAATGCTAGGTTATACAAATGGCAGATTTATCATTATACCCACTGTTTCCCATATTATGATATTTCATTATTTTCTATTATTACACAATTCAATGAAAATACAACTTTCAAATTATGTACAGTATGTGGCTATTTTGGGATCTTTCTATAACATTACCTGAGTTGTTCCACTAATTGAGGGCCTTCTGTGTAAATTCGTACAAACACAGCCATATCACCAGTGTTAAATCAACTCTGAGAGTGTTAAAGTAACACTGTCAGTGTCTATGTGCTTCCAATTGGCGCTATATAAACACTGAGAGTGTTAATTTAAGACTTTCAGAGTTGATTTAACACTGGCGATTTTGCTGTGTATAAAGGGTTAACATTCTGTCATGAAGACCACATGTATTACTTGAGAGCAAATGTAAAAACACTAAATGGCTCCAGTAAGTGCCTATTAAGTGCCAATAAAACAACAGGGTTAACTTTGACAGGGTTCACAATCCTAAAGTAACTGCATTTAAAATAATATATTTTATAAAGTACACATTCTGTTGATTTATATCCCCAAAACATATTTGGTTTCAGTCACATTACAAGTAACAATACATGATTTAAACATACTTATAAAACGGGTTCTGAGATATTTGCAATTTGATTGGCTAAAATTGCATTCCAGGGCTATGACTATTCTCTGATAGCTGGTGCACGTAGAATGTTGCATTACCAATTCAATATGCTTTATTGGCATGACTGTATACATCAGACAATGTTTCCAAAGCATTTCAAAGCAAAATGAAAGTTTACAAAAAAAGTTTATCACTCAAGTGCAGTAGTGTGTAATCAAAAGTATCACTACACCAACCAGGAGAGCTGACCAAAATAAAAAACATGGTGGACAATTCTTGTCTCTTCAAATCTCAACACCAACTTCCAAATTAGACCTAGAAAATAAAAACGATTTTAACAGCCACCGACTAAAATAAATATTGTCACTGATGTAGACATGCTAACCAGACACAGACTTTAAGTAATTAATCAGTTTTGCAATAAAGTGTTTTTCGTAATGAAGCGATAGCGAGCTATTTAGTACTGGCTGTATACTGGTAGCTAGCTCGTTAGTCTAAGCTACCTCTAAATTTACACACCCTGAGTTACCTGAGTAGGAGTGACTCCCTAACACAAACCCGATACAATTTATACTACGGGACGGTTGGATTTTCTGGACTAGTTATGGGGCTTTTCCATAAAACTGCCATACCACACGTATCACAGGTTGGGTTGAGAATGTTTTTTCATATTGTGTATCAAGAAGTTTTGACAGCTTTATAACATAGGCAGGTCTCTGAAAAAGGATGAAGGTTGTCTACCATTCTCACCAGCGAAATTAAGATGAAATACATCTCTTTGCAGCAGTTGTTTGAACTTACAAGCTGCCTGCGATTATTGTTCTGCCTAAGGTTTTATTTATATTTTATGTAAATTGTTAAGGCATACCATTGTTTTCCTCTGTAATCATTGTATAGCCTAATGGAGTGAATTATCTTTCTCTTGCTGTCATTCAAATTTGCGAAAATCATTCTCAGAGTGGTTGTGGAAAAACATTAATGGCCAGCAGTTGCATACATGAAGTCAGCCCATATTCATAACTTTTCATATCCAGACAAGATTGTGCATTGTGACTTTTAATGGATGTATTTAAATATCTCCAGAAAAACAATTTAAAGAAACAGAATTGCAATGCAAAACTGCACAGATGTTGGCTTGACTGCATTAGCCATAGTGTCGTCAGGACAGTTCGGCTAGTAGGAGGTCTGATGTTGACAGAGTGGAGTCTGTATCAAGTAAAAATGAGAATTGCGTAAACAAAGGCATCACTAATGCAGACTGGAAAACATGTGCCATTTTATTTAAATTAAATTAAACTTTACGTAAGTGTTCAGACCTTGTTATAAACGATCAAAACGATTAGCTTATTAATAGGAACTACTTCTGTTTTATTTGGCGTACTAACATGGCAACAGTAGGGGGAGTGGTGGGGGGTACGTTAAGGTTAGACGATAACTGAATGCCTTGTGACCTTTTCTTTTGCTAAAAATATGAATTAAAAAAATATTTTTAAATATAATGTTGGCAACCATTTTATAAGCGCTTTAACACACTCCAACCCTGTGCTTTGCCAGGGAATAACCGCACACCTAAGCGGTTGAAGCTTCTCACACCACTGAGGTGTGCGGTTATTCCCTGGTAAAACATAGTCTGTCATGTAAATGTTTAAATTGGAAACATGACAGTCATACATTTCCTTGTGACTGTGGCAATGGACATTTGTTATGTGCAACAAAGAGGGGCAATTTAAAAGCCAAATTTTTTTTTCCCATCCAGTGGGTAACAGGCTTGACATGGTTCAATTCAATTAGAATTTTTGTAACAGAAAATTGTAGTTTGAACACATTATAGCATACATAATAAACAGGCTTTTAAAATGTAAAAGTGGTGCACAATTCCTATTTGAAATATGAAATGCACACAAAAGACACTCAGTTTGTGGAACAACACAGCAGCAGTGACCTAGCCTGCAATTCAATAAAAAGAATCTAAGATATTGGTTAAAAAAAATTAATGGGAATGATTTTGTTTGAATGTTCAATGTGTTTTATAATTACTGTTTGCATGGTCTTATATAGGAATATTTGTTTCAGTGGTATATGGGGTGATGACTTAAATGTATGGTAAGTGGTTAGGGAGAGGACTGTCCTTCATCTACACTAGGGCATGAATTCAATCTGGAGGCTGGTTATAGGCATTTCTGCATTTAAAAGCAATGTTTGTAGAGTTTACTGTTCACAATAATTGCTGTAATGTAAAAAGAAAAAAGGCCTTTAAAATTCTTCATGCCTACAACCTGCTTTCCAGAATAATCCCGGCCTACAGCTCCGTTTGGAAGCATGCAGTTAAACTACATGTTGTTGCTTTGGTCACAGACAAGATAACCTGAGAGTGTTTGCCTGATGGTTACATAGTTAGACAATGAAAACAAGTATTTTGCCAAAAAAAAGTATAATTTTACAATATTATTACTTGTCCTATTTTAAATCTTGCTAAATTAATGTTGCGTAACTTAATAGGAGATCTTGAGTAGAATGGATGGGTCTTAGAGATGTTCCTTTTGCTTTGTATATAACACTGCAGTCAAAAACACTGTTGGATGATGTGTTCCCTTGTTGTACACTGTTCTCACTGTGGACTAAGTCTTAGCTTTCTTTATCATTGTTTTTAACTGGGAAGTATTTTTTATGATAATTTGCTTGTATAACATTGTTGTATTAATCAGAACATATTAACCACAAGTCAGTGGTCTGTTCATCAGAATGTTTAAAACCTGGTCTGATGGACCATAAAATTCAGTTGTTTTCATCTCCTTTGTTGTGGCTGAGACAGAAAAGCACTTTATCCGGAGCTAACAGTCATTGTGATTGAATTCTTGAGGACACAATCAGTGTTAGTAGAAACAAACTTGCCCAGTTTAAAGGAACTGTTCAGGGTTTTGGCCATGAGGTGCTATTCTAAGTCTGATTCATGTTTGTATGCAGGGCCGGCCCTAGGCGTAAGCGAAGTGTGCGGCTGCCCAATCGAGTGCACAGGTGACTCAGCTTGGTAGGAGGGGGCCCCGAAATCATGATTTGGCAAATTCTTCTTAGGGCCCCCAAAAGTCTTGGCCGGAACTGTTTGTATGCAATCTTTATGTCTGTGTGTGGAGTTTAAAGGAAGTTGCTATCTAGCATGTGCGCAATTGCTAACTAGCATACACAAAGTGAATGAAAGTCTATTGGAAAAGCTATCATTCTAACTGTTCCTGTGGACTTGTAGTTTAATACTAAGCTAGTTTGCGTTTATTTTTTTTATTATTTTGCGAAACTACCTCTAACTTCCTTCATACTGGACGCAGATACAGACATTTTCTATTCGCAACATTTGAATGCGGCACAGTAAATAAAGGGCTTCATTGCCAAAACCCTACTACCCTTTAAGCCCTGATTCATAGCTTCTGGTTGTGTGGGTGTGCCCTGCTGCCAGTTGGACCAGATCTGTGATAGATCCGATCTCACCGTTATTTTGCAGTTTTTCAATACAATTGTATACAACCCCTTTCTTTAAAATTTGTCATCCTATCAACTTAAATATCAAAGAGGAAATCTATAGCATGCTATGTTGTTTTCTCTTTTCTTCTCTCAATTTAATTTAAAAGAATGAAAGTAGGATTTTGTTTTCTAATATTTGTCACTGAATCCATGTGGTTGAGGCTCCTCTAAACTGTAAACAATCCACCAATCACATCCAACAAATATCCACTGTAATTATATATATGTAATTGCATTATGTTTCTGAATATCGAATCAAAGAACAGAAAACAAGCGCTTCCACTTCCGATTTTGGCTCTGCTTGGACAGCGTGACGTTAACTCGGGAGCACCAACGGATCAAACGATCATATCTAGGGCAATTCACAAAACACCCAGAAATCCAACCATTTGCCTGCACAATTGTAGCATGTGACGAATCAGCTAGCGATCATTGTGAAATATTCTCCATCCTCAAAGGGATGTTAAGGGCTCTGAAACACATCTGCTCCAGTGCTGAAGAGGTTGTCCCATGAAGGGTACGCTTCGACACACGAAAAATAGGAATCTCACTTGACTACAAATTCTTGGGAGTGTAGAACCTCACCATAACCCTGTTTTTTTCTCAGCAAGACTGAACTGTGACCCCTCTAATCTCATGTCACATACTTATTCCCAACCAACCGTGTTTACGCAATACACAACCAATTGGTGTTGATTGCTTATATGACTGCGTGCGTCCCTGCGGTTTAAGCAGAGCCCTAATCCAGGTTTGTTGTGTAACTCAATGCATGCACATTATCCTGAACCAGGTGTAGTATTTAATATATTGAAGTGTTTGTGGTTTATGTGTTTAATGTTCATATTACGTTAAAGGGCACGATTCAGTCTAAATTACTGAAGCATTACAGATTGTGTGCTTGAAATGTAAAGGTGATATTCAATTGAGCAAACATACGTGGTGTTAACCGTGAATGCAGTCTCCGCTAAAGCAGTGGCATTGCCTTTAAATTTTAATCGCGAACTTCAGTTAACACTGAACTTCAGTTAAAAAAACAATAGGGCTAGGCGATTAACATCTCATTTGTGTTCAGCGTATCTGCAATAGGTTTTGTAGACAGAAGAAAACGCTGTCAGTAGGGATTGCATTTGGGCCTTAAAACAACAGCCAAAAGTGGTATTGTAAGAATGACACAATCTTGGTCTGGATTCAAGAGAATCAGAAACACATTGTATCATTGGTAAATTTGTGACTCATCTATTTATGAAGCCTGGTGATTTGTAGATCACTCCTGTGGTCATCTTTAGTCCTTTTGATCCTCAAAAACATGGGATTGTCCTAACATGATAGACCAACTGTGTTCTAGTAAATAAAGTAGGCATTCCAAAAACATGGGATTGTCCTAACATGATAGACCAACTGTGTTCTAGTAAATAAAGTAGGCATTCCAAAAACATGGGATTGTCCTAACATGATAGACCAACTGTGTTCTAGTAAATAAAGTAGGCATTCCAAAAAC
>JACXGM010025544.1:0-15261 GCA_016801145.1 Umbra pygmaea | reverse complement strand
ATATTCTATTGGGTTGGTACCGGCAGTGAGATAAACTCATATTCTATTGGGTTGGTACCGGCAGTGAGATAAACTCATATTCTATTGGGTTGGTACCGGCAGTGAGATAAACTCATATTCTATTGGGTTGGTACCGGCAGTGAGATAAACTCATATTCTATTGGGTTGGTACCGGCAGTGAGATAAACTAATATTCTATTGGGTTGGTACAGGCAGTGAGATAAACTCATATTCTATTGGGTTGATACCGGCAGGATGGTGATGGTGACCAGGACCAGGGTAGAGTTCTCCTTCATGATGACAGCATCGTCTCGGGGCGTGTAGTCCTGCAGGGCACTGGCCTGGCTGGAGGGGGGCTTTGACAGAGCCGGCCTGGTCTGGAGGTGCACCAGCACGTCCCCTGCCGCCCCCTGGTCTCTCACTATGGTCAGGGTGACATTGGTGGGACTCTCTGGGGTGAAAGAACAAATATGGAGATGGAGTCTTTAGGCAACTTACAGTAAAGAAAACATATTATACCTAAACCTTACAGTAAGTAAACCTTACCTCTTAATAAACCTTACAGTACCTACATATTACTGTAACTAAAATGTTACAGAACCTAATCCTTACAGTAAGTAAACCTTACTGTAAATTAACCTTACAGTACCTAAACCATACTGTAACTAAGCCTTACATTACCTAAACCTTACTGTAAATAAACCTTACAATACCTAATCCTTACTGTAAATAAGCCTTACATTACCTAAACCTTACTGTAAATAAACCTTACAATACCTAAACCTTACTGTAAATAAGTATTACAGTACCTAAACCTTACTGTAACTAAAACGTACAGTACCTACACATTGCTGTAAATAAACCTTACAGTACCTATACATTACTGTACCTAAATGTTACCTTATATCCTGCAAGAGCAGAATGTGTTTAAATAATGTGTAACTGTCAAACGTGTTGAGATCGCTTATGACTACCTACCACCGGGCAAACAAATCAATATCTTGTTACTTTTTGTTGTCTTTGTTGTGTATGATGGCTGTTTACTTGAGATCCTTAATATGTATCTATAAAACAATGCAACCAGACAATATGGCATCCCTAACCAAATATTAATCACTCAAGTTTGAGATATTGTATGAGATAGCATGTGTGAATTACATACTAGCAAACAAATACAAAGCGACCAATCCTTCACGATTCCACTTTCAGAACCGATTCTACACAGCGTGATGTGTCCTCTTACTCTGCGGCTCCAGTGTGTTGAGGAACTGGGAATTGAGGTGCCACCCTATCACCCCATAGGGCGAGCCGTTGGGCAGGATGGTGAGGAGGGACTGGGCCTTCTGGGGGTCAATCCTGGCTCCCCTGGACGACTGGTCCAGGCCCACCGTGATGACATCCCTAAGGGTAATGGAGACGCTCTCCCTCAGCTCGGGGATATCATCAGGCAGGATGCTGAGAGAGATGGTAGCCACCACCTGACCCTGGGAAAACGTTACCTGACACAGACAAACAGAGTGCAGCTCAGGCTAGGACATTCATTAAGCACCACGTCCTTTCTCCTTCCTATTCTTATAATTATCAAAATGTTTCAAAGCAACTCATAATGGGCTCTGAGAAACGATCAGGGCATTCCCTCTGAAGCAAACCCTGCCAAGTCTTTCTGTTTCTCATCAAACAAATCAGACAACAAAAAAATTCTCCACAAAGTCTCTGCACAACGAGTGGCTCGGGCAATGAGGCGCGATCGACATTTTATGTACTAATCGCAATGATGTGGCTCTGTTCTTCAGTCCACTGCATCACTTGGGACTCGTGCTCTGAACATCATCTGTACATATTTAATTAATTAATTTATTCTTTGTTTAACCAGGTGGGCATGTTGAGAACAGTTTCTCATTTACGAAGGCGACCTGGCTAGGATAAAAGAGCCCGGGTGCAGAAGACAAAGTAAATAGGGCAAAGCGATCAGGAAAGGACGGCTCTCACCACTCCTGAGGTGGGGAAGATGTCTTCCAGGCTCCCGTTAGCTGCCCAGTGGACCGTCAGTCTCCCAAATGTCCCCCTTCTTCTCTCAACAATCAGAGAGATCAGGTTGGCCTGGGTCAACTCCTCAGCTTCTACAGACAGAGAGGCCTTGAACAGATAGAACAATTGTTGAATATCATAGAGAATTTACTATCCAATGTAACATTAATATATACAAATATACCAGTAAAGAGTCTTTGTAAATGAAATTCTGTATATGATGTTAACAGAAAGCTAATTAAAATAAAGAGCAGGGTACCTCTGCAAAGCCTATCACTCCATGGGCGTCATCATTGGCTGGAATATGTATGGCCACCTGACCGCTGAAGCCAATCTCCGCCCCTCCCTTTGGATTTTTCAGAACCACCCGGAACTGCTCTGCCTCCTCAGGAACATCATCGTCAATGACATTCACTGCAATCTCAAACTCCCGGTCGCCAGGTGCAAAACGCAACTCGCCATAGCTGCGAGTGTGGCAGCAGAGAGCAGAAAAATAGTCAGCTAGCGTACTTCAATTAAATTAACCGGTAGGCTACCTGCCTCTAATTTATCAACAGGTCTATTTAGTCATGACCAGTACTTCCAGTCTAAACGTAATGTGTTGCCATGAGAACAGGACTGCACACTCATACCTGGCTATGAAGTCGGAGCGGTTAGAGACAGAGGTGAGCTCATACAGGGTGGAGCCTGAGGGCTCACTGGCTGCCAGGAGACTGCGGCTGGTGTTCAAGTAGGGGAGGGATAGATAGAGGAAACGTGAGGCTGGAGGAGACCGGAGAACCATGGCAAACAAGCTGATGTCAGGCCTCCAGGTGTACAACACTGAGCCATTTGCTCCTGCCAGCAGGACATGGGCTGAGAGAGAGACACAGTGACATGCATTAGCGGGGGGTCCAATAATCAACATTGCAGTTACCAGGTCGTCTGGGTGAGTAGAATTCACATTGAATCATTTTAAATAACTAATTTGTCTGTATTGTACTAATGATAATTATCATTCATGGTAAACTGACCGTGTGTATGTGTGTGTATATATGCAGTATATAGTGTATACTCACTGATTCCTGAGGGGGGGGTAAAGATGTGGACAGTGGCCAGGCTAGGATGGATGATGGACTGGCTGTGCAGGGGGATCTCCTGGGTACCCCAGACAAACACCTCGCAGGAACCTGAGGACAGGAGCACACACAGATGACAAATACACAAACACACAGATGAGAAATACACAAACACACAGATGACAAATACACAAACACACAGATGACAAATACACAAACACACAGATGACAAATACACAAACACACAGATGACAAATACACAAACAAACAGATGACAAATACACAAACAAACAGATGACAAACACACAAACAAACAGATGACAAACACACAAACACACAGATGATGAATCCACTAACACACAGGTGATGAATATACAAACACACAGGTGACAAATACACTAACACACAGATGATGAATATACAAACACACAGGTGACAAATACACTAACACACAGATGATGAATACACAAACACACAGATAACAAATACACTAACACAGATGATGAATATACAAAAACACAGATGACGAATATACAAACACACAGGTGAGAAATACACTAACACAGATGATGAATACACAAACACACAGGTGATGAATATAGAAACACACAGATGACGAATACACAAACACACAGATGACAGATACAAACACACACACACACACCAGAAATATAATTCAGTTTTCACTATATCCTAACCATAATCTCAATTGAAGATTCTGTACCAAGACAAACATAAACTCTTTTATAGCAAAACTTTTCCTGAACCTCAACCTAGTCCTAACACCTAAACCTAAAACCTAATGCCTAAGCCTGAAACACATGATTAGTAAAACCAGGATCACATACAAAAAGACAAACATATACGCACATTGGTTTCTGTTCCCACTCTATTTTTTCACACGGTGGTTCAGTTACGGCGCAGGCAGGCACACCCAGCTACTGGTTCCCTTACATTATATGAGGGAAAATACCACCTTCTGAGTATTGTGGCCTATAGTGTTTCATTGAAACATAAATACATGCTTTGATATACATAAGTATATTTCTCTACCTTCCTCCCCCCTGTTTCTACATGCAATTCCATTTTTGGTCTATGGTGTATTAACAAAAGCTATTCCTCACATGTCTGAAATGCACCATGTCTGTAAACTGTAAAAGGTCAATGGTTTGTAGAGGTCATCTGAAATCACCTTCAGCGACGACCAATAGGAGTGTGTCTGCCCCTGTGTTGACCGACTCCACTTGCTGAGCTCTGCTGGTGAACGGCAGAGAACGCGGGTTTTGGAAGCGCCCTCCGCTCCACTGGAACAGCACGCAGCCATCCTCAGTCTCTCGCCTCACACAGGAAGCAAGGTAGATGCTTGCCCCATGGTAGAAAGGCGACACGCTGACAACACCCTGAAGCTCGAGGCTCTGATGGACAGCAAAAGTTCTTCCAGTCCGAACAAATACCTGGTATTAACAGGAAGTTAGCCACAGACCAACCAAGATCAAATCCAGGTGCCGGACATTTTGTTTGGAATAACAGCTGTGATTGGGGTATCCACGCTATGGCACTTGTTCAGTACTATACTGGTGTCTCATAGGTTATGGCAAATCATGTTTTATTACTCCCAAACTCACCTGACTTGAAGCGATCAAGTAGTCTTTTCTTTCAATGGAAAGGTATTTGACATCAACAGCTTCAACTGCCAATGTTTGTTCCTATGTGGATGATGTTTGAATTTTAATAAAATAAATCATCACTACAAGACAACAAACACAGACTGGCTTAAACAGTGTCTATGATGAATATAAGCAGTACAGCTCACTTCTCTTCAGAAAACACATGAGTAGAACCACAACAGAAAACACATCAGTAAAACCACAACAGAAAACACATCAGTAGAACCACAACTTAAAACACATGAGTAGAACCACAACTGAAAACACATCAGTAAAGAGAGGAATTGAAGGCTTCACCAGTGTTAGGTTGAGGTCCTGCTGCAAGCTGAACAGGCTGAGGTTAAGAGCAGGGAAGGAACCATGTGTGACTGCTACATACGTCGAGCCGTTCAGTGAAAAGCCGACACACATCCCGGGGTTCGGTATCTTCACAGACTGAAAACAAAGAGAGATATCCTGACATCTTATCTTGCTGCAGTTCTGCATTAAGCAATCCTGAAATGGACTTCTGCATATGTGGATGCAAAACAAAGCAATAATATTAAACATTTATTGATCATTCGTTAATTAAAACGATTGATTCCTTCCTTCTTCATATCCCGTATACATATGTAATTTGACAAGCTACTGTACATCTCTGCAGTTCACCAAACATTTTCTTCCATATGTCCTGGGTATTTGTCAAAATCTGATATTTGATAGGTGTAAGCAATATGATGAAACCTATCTCTCAGCCTATCAGAGGTCAAAGTGAAGCTGACTGCTTTAGCCAGATGTCGAGATAGAGCTATTACCACCTGCCACATCCTCTCATATCGGTTGTTTATGATGTAGAGGCAAATGTGGGGTTAGACCAGGTATATAATTGAACACTGATTAACAAAGTTACCTTATTACAATGGGCTGTGTACCTTAAGATCCCCCACCCAGTACAGCCAGAAGAGGACTGGCCACCCCCTTGAGTCTGGTCTCTCTCTAGGTTTCTTCCCAGGTCCCACCTACTAGGGAGTTTTTCCTAGCCACTGTGCATCACTTGTGTTGCTTGCTTTTGGGGGTCTCGGGCCGGGTGTCTGTCCAAGCACTTTGTGACAACTGCTGTTGTAAAAAGGGCTTTATAAATAAATTTGATTGATTGATTGATAGTGAATTCTCTAATCTGGGACTTTTTTAGACCTGGTACACCAGGTGGGTGCAGTTACTGATAAGGTAGAACAGAAAGCCAGCAGGCTCTGGGGCCTAGAGAGTTAGAGTTGACTAACCCTGGACTAGACCAGAGGCTTTAGATAAATTACGCACATTTGGAAACATTTATATTACCTGTATGGGCACCAGCACCCCCTGCCATCTGTATAAAGTGGCATAGGTCTGGGTGGAGCCACCAAAGGAAGGCCTGCCCAGCCTCATGGCCAGAAAAGCTCCATCAGGCAAGGTACACCAGTCAGAGGTGGGTGTCTCTGGAAAGATCTGGAACACTGCCATCACTGGAAGACTCCCCTCTGAAGTTAAAGTGGAATCATTACACATACTGTACACACGATAACACATGAAACAACCTGCACTTCCTGAAAGATCTTTAGTGTCTGCAAGCAGTGTGTCATGGGTCAGGGTTACCTCATTGCATATAATGAACACAAACGTCTCATGATAAAACTTTAAAGATTTTGTCAATATGGGTCATCAGATGGATGTGTGAGTCTTGTGCAAAGAAAGAGAAATGCTCACTAGGGAGGTAAAACACAATTGTGCACATTTGAAAGAAATAACCTCTCAGTACGACATCAAAACTTTGTCATTTTTGATAAATGCTAAAATTACTGGATTGTGTATCGCAGCCATAGACCCTAAACACTTTCTAGCATTTTATCCATGGCAATGGCTGTCTGACCATTGGCAACGTCTGTCTTACCCATGGCAACGGCTGTGTCCTGCTGGGTCTGCCACTCCACACTGACCGCCACCTCCAGACCGTTGCTGCGGGAAACAGTTAACAAGACAGTCCTACTGCCCTCATCCACCGTCACCAAGCTGCTGGTCCTGCAGAGATAAAAACACACTGAGTGAGTGTGTGTGTATGAATGAGTGAGTGTGTGTGTGTGTGTCCATGTAGTATGGGTGTCTATGTGTCTATTATGTGTTTGTGTGTCTGTTTGTCTATGTGTGTTTCTGGGTGTGTCTTTGTGTGTTACCATGCTCACCTGTTAAGGGTGGGGGCGATGCGGAAGAGGCCCAAAGGGGCGGAGTTCTGCAACACAGTTATGACAGTGTGGAGTGTGTCCCCAAGTCGCGCCCCCCCCGTTGGGCTGGACAGAGTCAACGTGAATGTTTCGTTCATCTCGGGTTCCTCGTCTAGGATTGCAGAGATCTCCAAAGACTGTAACAGTTCAGTGAAAACAAACGTAAAGGGGAATACAAGGCTCATTCACCGCTGTGCTTTACAAATACCCTTGTCCACTCTACGTACAGTATTATATCAACTCAATTAAATCTCAATACAAGCTACAATTCTATACTGCTCACAACTCTAACCAAGCACTCTGCGTTGCCTATTCGCCTGAATGTGTCTTGCATCGATCAACCAATACGCTGTGTTTAAAATCTGCTCTATCGCATCTTTTAGACTGACTTAAGTATTTGGCCACCTTGAACCAGACTCCATCCTCCAGAACCACAGTACCCTGCCAGGGCAGGACATCATCCCGGGCCAGCGTTCCATTGGTGTCTGTGACGGTGAACTGAACGGTGACGGTGCCGAATGTGCCCTGGGGTGGATTCCGCACCACGAACAGGGTAGCCACACTGTTCCCCTGCCCGGACGCTGACGTCGGCTCCCTCAACAGGAAAGGCTGGCTGCTGTTCAACGAGATGACGCCATGCCCGTCGTCGCTCGCCAGGATGGTCACCGTTGCTATGGTGACATGGAAGGGAAAGGAGATTTCACCACCATGCTTAAAGATTCTTAGGAAATCTACCAACAGTGTTTGTAAAACACCTAGACCTGTGCTACTTTATCAATAAATGCACATCAATCAATTTCCAGATTAGAGGGTTGCAACAAAAAAAGTGGAACTGGCATTGAGGTCTATCTTAGATTATGAGGGCACTAGAATATGCTCAAATGAGATTTAATGCAACATAAAACAGGTGTACTACTGACTGTGTAAGATGCTACAAGTTCCCTTGAACTACACCATACCTGTGGTATTGGCACCGAGCTCCAACCCAGACGATGGATTAGCCAGAATCAGCTGGAACCGTTCATCTCCCTCTGGGATGACATCATCGATGATCTGCACCTCCACAAACTTATGCCTCTCCCCATTGGCGAAGTGGAGCATCTGCAAACCAAATGTGTGAACACACAGTGAGGTCAGGCTGTGTGTTTGGCCCACGATTCTCTGAATTGAGCAATGTGTACAGGGAAATGTTGACCTAGTACATCGTACTATAATAAAAAACATTGATTACTTCAGGCGTATTTTATCTTATGTCTTATTTGTTTGCAAAGAATGTAGCATTTAGTTCCATCAATTCACTCCACCACTAGATGGCAATTTTTTTTTTTAAATCACAGAAAAAACGATGTGGATTTAATTAGTTTAAACACCAAACTACTGCTTGTAATTAAAATGCTACATGAATTACAAGTTCACTGCTGCCATTGCATTACTAATTAAGTGCCTTAATTGCCAAATTAGTTAATAAGGGATGGGACCTCACCGATGGTGTTACATTATAGTCCAATCCCAGCTGAGCTTCCAGGTTCTGGGCATAGAAGGACAGTGAGACGTTGCCATAGGTACCTGCACTCCGATAGGCTACCAGGCTCAGCAAGCTCAAAGTCTCATTTATCTCAAAGCTACAATGAAAAGAGCTAGTTAACATCATTTGAGTTCTATGATAATATTTTTTCGATGTTTTTTAATTGAATAGAGAAATGATACACGAACACCACAAGGAAGAGCTACTTACTTAGTGTTTGTCCATTCAATGACACCACGAATTCCATCGTTGGCGCCTATGGTGATTTGAGCTACTAGACCATGGGTGTCTGAAGGGAAAAGGAAACAAGTGTAGGAAGAGCGGCTTGTGTCCTATGTATCGCAATGTCACGATGATTAAAAGCTTCAGTGTCAGCATGGTTGCCGTGAGAGCAATAGCTTGGCCGGAGCAACCAAATGATTGACACTTGTCTGGTGCTACATTAAATCTGGAGATGACGGAAGGTCACAAGCAGCTGATTTATACCGTCCTGAGCAGTGGTGTGTCTGTGTAGTGAGCGAGTGTGTTAATGTAGTGGTGAGTGTGTGTTCCTCTGTAGCGGTGAGCGTGTGTCTGTGTGTGTCTGTTGCTCTGGGGCAAGAATGCATGTTGTTGGTTTGGACGCCCTCTCTGTCTGCAACACAGTTTTTTAGCTCAACCCAAATACCAGCAGCTGCTCTATCAAACAAGAAATAATTCATGAAAATCAAGAGCGTATGAGCAGGGAGGGATGGGGGGACATGTCCCCCCCAATGTTAGTGGTATTCAATGTGGTCACCCCCAGTAATAAGATAAAAATGTATGGTATGTCCACCCCCAATGTTAGAGGTATTCAATGTGGTACCCCCTAGTAAAAAGATAAAAATGTATGGTATATCCACCCCAATATAAAATTGGGGGTGGACATCACTCCTACGCACTTGATGACAATCACAGCCACTGAAATCTGGCAGATGACATCATGCCTCACCAGGTAGTGTAGTATTTAGTCTATTTGTTGTTTTCTTCAGTTACCCGTTCATAAAATGTGATATTTAGGATTACACAACACACAGTAGTAGCATAATGTTGTTTGCATATACTTTTGCATGAACTGTACTGTATTTGTAGCTCTAAAGTAATATTGACTTTAACGTACAGTATGTCGCTGACAGTACTGTGAAGTGAATGCATTAGGAGACCTAAATCAATGCAAAGCAAGATAGCCTTTAAAACACTAGATACTAAATGTTACCTTTCAGAGTAAAACACACAACGTCTACTCGTCACACAGAATGAAACCATGAAAGGAAAGGAGACAAAGAAGAACATAAATTTAGAGAGACAATAGAACACAGGTAATGGAACAGAGACCTTTACAGTACAGAAAGGGATGAGAGAGGGAGGATGGAATGTTTAGAACCCCTCTAGAATTCTAGAACTAAAAGTGATATGCAGATGATTCACATATTTAGAATTCTTTGCTTGTGATTTGCAACAAACTTGCCCATTTTGGACGACACCAAAGCCATTTTACCTAGTTTTGAGGCAGTTGGCAGGGTGGTGATGAGTACTGCGGAAGTTATGTTGACCAGGAAGAACTCCTGCAATTCAGGGATGTCGTCCTGGAAGAAGATATTATTTATCACTGCTGTAAATCGTTGTACTGACAACCGATGCAAGCTCGAACTGTAAGAACTGATTGAACCCCTCTAGAAGGTTGATAAAAAAAATTGTTTTTCAGTTAATTACCTGGAATTCTAAAAATTTAAACATATTACTTTTGGGATCATAGCCTTCCCAAGTAAAAAAAAAGTATATTTAAATTATACTCCAGTAATATACTTCTAGTATACTTATGTTTAACCATAAGTATGTATTTAATATATTTAAGTATATTTGAAGTATACTTTCAAAATATACATACCAAAATAATATATTAGAAGTATATTTAGGATAAATAAAATACATTTCAAGTACATTTAACACATGTTATACCTTCCAGAGTACTAATAGAAGAGAAAAACGATGTTGTGTGTTTGTGACACAGACAATATCTAACTGACATTTCAATGCCCACAAACACTTTTATTTGAAGCACCGACAAAAATATGTTTTGTCATTTTGCTATCTAGCTCCGCCCTGGTGGTAGCCTTACATCCAGGATGGTGATGGGGATTGCCACAGAGGTTTGGCCATCCTGCATGATCACTGAGCCGTATGCAGGGAGGAAGTCAAGTCCCGGTTCAGCCAGGCCTCCTTCCACCTGGGACAAGTCCTGTAGTGACCCTCGAACCGTCTCATAGCTGATATTCACCGCCCCTGAAATCACAACAACAGCTGACTAAAATCTGTGTAAACTTTAGATCACGTAAAAGATAGCAGTGACTGGCAGATGTTAGTTTAGGTAATAAATTAAAGCCTACAGATGTCCCATCTTTAGGGAGGATTTCCTGATCAGATCCAGTTGTCAAAAATACTGCTAACCATCGTAAAGCATCATAACAATCGAACCCAGACCGACCTGAGGCCCCAACCTCTCTGTTGATGAAGACTCTGAGGGTGACGTCCCGTTCCTCTGTGGTTAGGCTGAGGGAGAATGGGGAGATGCTCAGCATACCAAAAGGAACGTCATTAGTCTCCACTGTAATCACAGCCACACGACCTTGCACGTCAAGCGCTGCATGTCCCGTTACCAGAACACCTTGGGGAGAACAGAACAATTACAGATACCATCCATACAAACTGTAATGGTGGTTAACCCCAAACTAGTCTTCCCCATTGTAAATTCCATCCTATTTCCTAGGTGCTTTGCTCCGTAAATATATTCTGGTTTGTGGAAGCATGTTTTATTTCAGAGGAAGAGGGCAGAGGATGTGCATTACCATAGGTGCGGATGTTGGACATCGTCACCCTGTACTCTTCCTTCTCCTCTGGGGTAGCATCTTCCAGCAGCTGGAGGTCAACTGTGGTGTTTAACATTCCCTGCGTGACATCACATGCTTTAATAACATGTAGTGTAAACACAGAATTAACTTGTACACTACATGTAAACTGTTAAATATTTCACAAAGTCAACTTTGCAAAAATGTCGGTTGGTGGATGTCATCTTTGATTTCTGAATATTTTAAACGGAATTTAAATTTAGAATGTGAGCAAAGTAGCTGAAACTTTAAGAACCCATGGGAATTTGTTTAGTACCTGGTTGAAGAAAAGTTGGCCAGCAGAGAATGTGAAGGTCTGGGCAACGCGAGGTCCTTGGATGGCCCAGTCCACAGTGACGTTTCCCAGACCAGGAGGTGTTCTCATCACCAGGAGGTGCAGCTTCTCTCCTGCAAAACACGCAAGCAAACACACACACATCACATATCAAGAGAATACATATGAAGCAACAAAATTCAGGAAACAATCAAAAATCTACTTTTCTATTGGACAATTTTCTTACTTATTTTCTTCACCAAAGTAAGGCACTGCGTTGCGTGTGTAAAAAAGTTGAGGCAACATAAGATTTGATAGGGTCCCCTTGACGAACTGGTGCCCCAAGAATATGCTCACCCTCTCTGGCTACAACAAAGCGCGAGGCGGTATGAAAGCCCACCACTCCAGCCACGTTGTCATTAGCCAGGATGACAATGGTGACCGTGTCCGAGCTGGGGAGGATCCGGCTGCCCCCGGCAGTTTTCACCAGGCCCACCAGCAGGTTCTCGCTGTCCTCGGGCTCCACATCGTCTGCTATCACTATCTCAATGGTCTTTTTCAAATCACCTTGGGGTGAGCGGAGCATTATAAACTGTAAACTTATATACAGTATACGTACATAAAGCACAACCGTACCAAGTGTATTCAGAACAACTTTTCAAACCTACCATCTGCAAATACCAATATTTCTCCAGTTCCATTGAAGTCCACGCCCGGCGTAGCCGCGCCACCCACAAACCTCCACTCCACGCTCACCCTCCCAAGGCTGCCCCCCCGTCTCTCTATGACCAGAGGCACTGAGATGCGTGGCTCCTCCCGGACCTCCAGGTACAGTCCGTTCTGTGTGGCATTTGGGCTGAGGCTGTAGATGAGGAACAACCCGAAGGCGTCCCCATTCATGCCTATGGTGACCACGGCTGTGTTTGGCTGCCCTATGGATGGCACGTTCTTATCAGCAACCGTCAGGTTGACGAGTGCCACATTCAGAATGCGGATGGAGAAGCTCTCGTCCATCTCTGGCAGTTTGTCCGTCAGAATGGGCACGGTGAGGTTGGCTACAGAAGAGCCATCCTCCAGGATGGCCCTCTGTGCTGTGACGGCAATGTAGTCACTCCCCGCCGCTGCCTGCGCTGTGAACAGAACACTGGCAGCTGTGGCGTTTTTGGCGTAGGTAAGGGTTTGGGTGGACGCGGTCAGCTGGGCAACAGGGCTGCTCACCCAGGTGCAGACAGGGGAGCCGACAGGCTGGGACAGGGAGAAGGCCTGGCAGGAACGCTCCCTCAAGCAGGCGGCGGCACAGGCAGCGAGCAGGTCTCCCTGGGAGCTGACATTGACGAGCCGGCCGGGAGCGCCAGAGGGCACTCCGGAAACCGGGCGATCATAGTACAAAAGCAGGTTCTGGCCCTCAGCCAGTGCCACGCTCACCATGTCCATCTCTAAGGTGCTGTACTGGACCTCCACACGGCCAAAATTACCACCACTAAAAGAAGATGAATGAGACGGAGAAAGAGAGAGACGGCGTTAGTTAATTCATCGTCAAAGATGTAGCAAAGATTTACTTCAAATTCCAAGACAGAAGGAGAATGAAATACGATGGAACTCGTGTAGGGATTAACTAAAAAAAGCAAACCTTCGACGGACAGTAATGTTGGCCACAAAAACTCCCTCCAGAGGTTCCTGCACAAGATAGACAGACTGATCGAAGAAGACTGTTCCATATGGGTTGTCGTTGGCTGGGACAATGATACTGACTGAGCTCTCTCCTCCAATGCTTCCTCCATTTGTGGCACTAGTCAGTTCCAACTTGATGATCTGAAAAGAACAGAATGTTCTCGTGCTTACTTTCTGAATTGACTAGAACAAAGACAGAGTTTGACCACAATATTGAGAAAAAAATAGATTTGCTTGGATCCAAAATAGGATGCAATGAATAAATACAAATATTTACTTCTTCAATTTCCGGAACATCGTCTGCTAGGACTTCAACATTCAAGGTATTTTTAGTTACTCCTGGCTCAAAGACGACCTCCCCTGATGCCGGCCTGAGGTCGGCTATGGCTGGTCTGCCGTTGATTGTGGCCCGCCACTGCACAGCAATGGTCCCTATGTTCCCAGCTTTACGCACGATGGGCAGGGAAACCTGGACGGAGTTCACCCCAGGCTCCTCTATGGTGACGGGAGCAGCCTGAAATACTTAAACAGACAGCACTGAGATGAGACCTAACTAGCCATTCAGTACTGAGCATTACACATTTAATCTAAGGTGAATTTAACAAACAACTGTTTATTCTAAGACCACTATATACAGTATACACTAATCTATTTACAGTACTTTGATCAGGGCTAATTTTTCATTACTAAAGGAAAAAAACTTAATCTGCTTTTTTTCTCATTGGTTTAAAAATTCTAGGACTAGTGTGACCAATTCTGGGATTAATGTGAACAGTTCTGGGACTAAAATAAACAGTTCTCGGACTATACTGTGATCAGTCCTGGGACTATACTGTGAACAGTCCTAGGACTACAGTGAACAGTTCAAAAACTACTGTGAACAAACTTGGGACTACTTTGAAACAGTTCTGGGACTACAATGAACAGTTCTGGGACTACAGTGAACAGTTTTATGACTACTGTGAACAGTTACAGGACTACTATGAACAGTTCTGGGACTACTGTGAAAAGATCTAGGTCTAATTTGAACAGTTCTAGGACTAATGTGAATATGTTCTGGGACTAATGTCAACAGTTCTAGGACTAGTCTGAAAAGTTCTGGGGCTACTGTGAACAACTCTGTGACTAATGTGAATATGTTCTGGGACAACCGCGAATAGTTCTAAGTCTATTGTTAACAGCATTGGGACTACTGTAACAGTCCTGGGACTACTGTGAACAATTTTGGGACTATTGTGAACTGTTCTGGGGCTACCTACTGTGAACAGTTCTGGGACTATTGTGACCAGTTCTAGGATTAACATAAAGGGCTATATTTTAATGATCTAAGTACACGGAGTGACGCGCATGGCACAGGTGCGTTTAGGGTGTTTCCGAATCCTCTTTTGCTAGTTTGACGGCAGAAAAAAGGGTCAGTGTGACAGGCGCATGTAAGGGTTGTACTTAGTGTCTTCATTAATTCATGGGTGTGTATTGGGTGTAACATGCAATAAACGAATCAGAGTGTCATCTCCAATTCCCTTTAAAAGCGTCATGCGCATTTGAACCTTGGCGCATTGCTATTATGACTGCTGATTTGCACCCTAATATATTTTTAGTTGTAAACTTTTGTATGTTTGTGTGCTGCTGTGCTTCCCTGTGTGTGTAACAACCATAGTGTGCACACACTGTGCATAAGCCTAGGTGCATTTGACTAACAGTTATGGGACAACTGTGAACAGTTATGGGACTACTGTGAACAGTTATGGGACTACTGTGAACAGTTATGGGACTACTGTGAACAGTTATGGGACTACTGTGAACAGTTATGGGACTACTGTGAACAGTTATGGGACTACTGTGAACAGTTATGGGACTACTGTGAACAGTTATGGGACTACTGTGAACAGTTATGGGACTAC
>JACXGM010025543.1:0-15260 GCA_016801145.1 Umbra pygmaea | reverse complement strand
GGATGTAGACCCCGGTCAGACCCAGACTGATAATCTACAGGGATGTGGACCCCATCAGGACTGGGCAGATCACTAGCTGTGATGGCCTGAGGTAAAATCTCTTCTGGCGTGTGTTCTTTCTTACTGTAGGCAAAACAAATGTCTCCTTACCATAATAACACTGCATGTTAACAAATGACCCAGAATTTTTTACATGGATCATTCCAAACCTTTTATGATGGAGACATTCTCTCTAAACTTTTATTTTTAACACTTGTTAAACTCCTATTTTAACTCATGCTTGAAAACAGTTAAACAGATGGTCAACCAAGAGACCTATTCTTGTATGCTGTGGTATGGGACATTTTTAGAGGGAGATGTCTTCAGATTAGATCAAATGTACATATTCAGGTTCGTATAGAAATAATTTATTTCCTAATTTATATACTGGCATTCAAAGGTTCACACAGAAATATGCATGTTTTCATGGAATTGCATTAATTAATTCACCAAGGTGGCGTTAAATTAAAAGAAGACATACCAATGTATCACAATGTTGCAAATGTCTGTCACTATTAGAAATTACTGATCTATTATTAATTATTCAAAAACAACAGCAAAGCTACTTTTTCAGCAGCCATTATTTCAGTGTCCTAATGATGAAGGCTTTGTTTATCTGTATTTAATCATGTTCTGATGATTTTTTTCTTATTAATAATGCCCCCTTGCTGAATGAAGGTATACATTTCTATCAAAACATGAAACTTCCTGGGTGACCCCAAACTAATGAATGCCAGTGTAGGTTCATTGAAAAGAAAAAGCTGTTCCCTGCCATGCCTTTTGCCTATTCTAACAACATACATGCTAATACCTTAAAGGAGGATAGAGAGACGTCCTTACCTGGGATCTTGCATTTTACAAAGGTGAGAATCCACAGCAACCACCAGCTAGATTGAGCAAGGCTCTTTAACATTCTCATTATTTCATGCATAATTCACACATATAGTTGCAGTTGAGTCTGGTCCGTATTCCAGTTTGTAGTAATCTCAAATAAACTAGGAACCCTGTAAATTACAAGGAGTTTCTTGGTCTAGCTGTTTCACAGCTTCTAGGAAAGTCAGGACTGCATTTGTAGTAGCTTTGAAGAATCTAGATGGAATATTTCACTGGCAACTCTAACATAACTCACTGCCACACACTTCAAAAGGTAATCTGGAACCACTTTTGCCAGAGCGGGAAAGCTGTCAGAGTAAATAGGTCCTGTCAGGGTGAGAAGAGAGGAGGAATAGAGGAGGGAGTGGCAGGACAAACAGGTCTGTTTGAAATGCACACCCCTCTACTGAGACCTTGAGGCAATGTTGCGTTGTGTTGCATTGGTTGCGTTGTTTTACCTAGAAACGCCTCTTTCCCCTTTCACCTCCCTGTCAAACTTTCCAACAGCTTTCCCCACCCTGTGCCTCGCTGAAACTCATGTCATCTGAGTCATATCTCTCAATGTCACCGTGGCACAACTTCTCACGTTCATTTACATTCCCTAAGCAGTGACTGCAAGTGTAGTGCCCTTTCATACTGTAGTTCACTGAAACCGAATGCACACACACAGTAGATATACCATATATTTTTTCCTTCTTATATTGTGGTAGGCAGATTCTCTGTCTCTTGAACATTCTGTAGAGTAATTAGAGTGCTGGTCTGAACAAGACGAGCTCCGGAGTGATGTCACACTCTTCTGCAGCTGGCAGGCAGATGAGCAGATGCAAGGCACCGTCATTTCATAGCAGGATCTTGTTCCACTGATGTGTGGTTCCGCTTTTATTTGTCTCTTTTTTGCAAGAGTATCTATTATAGAAAGTCATTTTTTTGGCTCTAAGTGGCAGAAAGGAGATTTTAACCCTTTTCCTAGTGTTTGACTATCGTAAATCCATCCAATCCCAGCACAGCTGGCACTATTATTAAGCATATTGTTATCTTAGCTACCTGAAAGAGAGGAACAGTTTTGACACTCATTACTGTATCCTGTGTTAGAAAGGTGGGCTTTGCCTCTTTGTACTTACTGCAACAACATTACCTTTATATTTACAAGTCCCAACCACTTGAGGTTTAAATTAACCTAACATTTCTGTTGAAGTATAAAAGCCTGAGCTGCCAAACCAGTTCTCAGGATGGTCAACATATATGTTTACTCTGGTCTCCATTGATAATACATCCGATAGATAAATCTGAATTTAGTTTTAAAGTACCACTGGAATCTATTATAAAATAATACCAATTTATCTGCTTATACCAGCAATTTATCTGCTTATACCAGCAATTTATCTGCTTATACCAGCAATTTATCTGCTTATACCAGCAATTTGAAATGATGATTGGAAACATCTTATAGAGGAATGTAATCCTTGAAACACAGAATTAAATATTTTTTAATTTGTTGAGTTGCTTCACTTAACCTTTGTGTCCATATACTATAAGGATTGCTATATCTGGCCTGCCTTGAACATCACAGAAAGGAAATTTGTCCATCTCCATATTTAAGAACCAGTAAAGACAACAAAACAAATAATTATTTCACATATTTGACCCACTGCTGGCTATATATTACAGACTCTGCCCATGGGAGATTGAGATGAATATAACATAGTTTTTGTATGGTGATTTTTTATCTGTGTTACGTTTTGATTGCGGACAATATGGTGGTGTATTTTTGTTTTGCACACTGGGTTTTGTGCATTCCGCACCATTCCATTCACTCCGGTCCCGAGCGTAATATGAGCCCGTCCTCCCCAATTAAGAGCCACCGACCGCGGCTGTGGTTTATATAATTGTTTTGTTAATTTGTACTGTTTTTGGGAAGAGAATCTCAGACCACAGTTACCCTGTCAAGTAAATTTACAATGTAGTGTTTCAGCCTGGGGGAGAAGGGTATTCCTGCACACCGGAGGCTGCAGTTTTAGGAACCCAGTTCTAGGACCACAGTTTCAGGACCCTCGTTTTTTGTGTCTAGATTGCAGCGTGATACAGACAGGCGATTTTTACTTTCTATCACTAAATCCATAAGCCTTACCCAAACCCTTACCCTAACCTTAACCACTCTAAAACCTTGCTGTTAAGCCCATCTAAAATATATGAACATGCCACTGTGTGAAAAGTGAAGCCCAACTGAATATCTGGATATTTTAATCCGTAGTGGACATCATTTCACCATATCGTTCTACTGTCTATAACATTTATTTAAATTAACAAAAACCTTTAAATTAGTAAAAATCTATAGATGGGACGGTTATTAATGTGTAAGTTTCAAGCTTCAACACAAAAAACTAGGGTCCTGAATCTGCGGTCCTAGAACTGGGGTCCTAAAACTGCAGCCTCTGGTTGTGCAGGAACATACTACTGGCCTGGGGGCCTTCCTGTTGCTATGAGCAACAGTGAGCACTAGAGGGAGGAATTGAGACAATATCATGTAATTTATTCCATATGTACATATCATATTTCCTTTATATATGTTGGTATTAAAACACACATGCTTAAAAGAAACCAATGCAGGATTTCATTGTTTTTTATGTAAGGAAAAATAAGATACAAACGAGAAAGAACAGAAAAGGAAGACTAGTATTCACCCCCCCACCCTGACACACCTGACGCCAACCCCCACACCTCCGCCGGCGCCTGGTTATAGGATGGGGGAAACCCCAGTTCCATGTGCCTGCCTCTTAAAAATGGCAGCACTCATCTCTGCCCTCAATCAACATTAATCCCAGATTAAAAGAGCATGCTACTGGATTATGCAGTGGGCGCTTCCATTTCTATCATTGATTCTGAACGGCAATATTTTTAGTTTGGTATACTATTTTCTTCGTTTGTATTTTGTATTTTTTAGTCATCACTATAATTCCTGGAGTTCTCCCTGTGTAATTTGGTATCATCCTGGTAACATTACAATGACTCATTCCTTATTGCTTTTGGTTCTTGTGGTCATATCTACTCTGAGTATTAATGCAAACCTCTTAGTGACATTAGCTGACATTCTAGATGATAAGAGGTAACAGTTAAATGCCCAGACAATTATGACTTATTGACATTAGCCTATACGAACCATGAGAATGACGTTGTGTACATTACTATCATTAATGTATGTGAAAATAAAAGGCATAAGATGTGGAAAACCAAAAGCCACACTGGAAACATTGTGAAACATTTACTTTCAGTCAGATGCAGTTTTCTTAAACAAAACAATAATAACATTTCATAAATAGTTATGCTATACCACTGGTGGTTTCCATGATTGTGGGCTGCTGCTAATGGGGACCCCCGATGGTCTCTACGTCCATGACGTTGCCTCGCCGGGGGACTCGGCCGCTGATGTCGCCCAGCCGGGGGTCTCAGCCGCTGACGTCGCCTCGCTGGGGGTCTGGTCTGCAGCTGATGTTTCGCCGGTCTTCCTCGTTGACTTACAGCTTCAGTTCCTCTCTGCCGTCCTCCGTCCATGCGGGCTGATAGTACCCTCTTGTGTCGCCCCAAAAATATTTCGTGACACCACAGTGGCTGTTATGTTGTCCATGCCCATTGAGTAAGGGAGGCCGAGCCTGTCGTTGGTGATGGTTCTCCCTCTGCCTCCTGTACCTCCTTTCCTCAGCCCCAGCTCTCCTCTCTCGTGCCAGTCGACTTTGCCTCTCATGTCCTCGCTGACTCTTTTTATTCTGTCACAATAACAGCTTGTTATCGCTTTCTGTGGTGCTGAAATAAGGCGACAAACACAAGGAGACTTGGAAATCCAACAGTATTTTTTTACAAAAAAAATACTTTGCAAAACAAAAACTGCCTTGTGGGGCAAACAGTAGAGAAACGTCTTCCAACACGAATACACAGACCAGTCCGGAACATACATTCAACCATGAGTGACAGCTACTGTACCTGCACAAATGAATGAACTTAAATAGGGAACTGATTGCTAACAGAAGGCAGTTGGGAAATTTATCAAGAACAGTGATTGGTAAACGAAAACATGTGACCTGTTCCAAAGCAGGAACAAAGACATAAATGGGACAAATGGGGGAGAAACCAAAAGGCTCTCATTTGGCTCTCAAAATAAAGTATCTCACAAAAGTGAGTACACACCTCACATTTCTGTAAATATATGATTATGTTTTTTCATTTCACAAAACTGAAGAAATGACACTTTGCTACAATGTAAAGTAGTTAGTGTACAGCTTGTATAACAGTGTACATTGGCTGTCCCTTCAAAATAACTTAACACAAAGCCATTAAGGTCTAAACCGCTGGCAACTAAAGTGTGTCAATATTTTGTGTGGCCATTATTATTTTCCAGCACTGCCTTAACCTTCTTGGGCATGGAGTTCAACACAGCTTCACAGGTTGCCACTGAATTCCTCTTCCACTCCGCCATGACGACATCACAGACCTGGTGGATGTTACAGACCTTGCGCTCCTCCACCTTCCATTTTTGAATGCCCCACAGATGCTCAATAGGGTTTAGGTCTGGAGACATGCTTGGACAGTCCATCACCTTTACCCTCAGCTTCTTTAGCAAGGCAGTGGTCATTTTGGAGGTGATTTTGGGGTCGTTATCATGTTGGAATACTGCCCTGCGGCCTATTTAAAGGGAGGGGATCTCCCCTCTCATCAGACCACAGGACAAGGTTCCAGTAATCCATATTCTTAGTCCACTTGTCTTCAGCAAACTGTTTGCGGGCTTTCTTGTGCATCATCTTTAGAAGAGGCTTCCTTCCGGGACAACAGCCATGCAGACCAATTTGATGCAGTGTGCAGTGTATGGTCTGAGCACTGACAGGCTGACCCCTCACCCCTTCAACCTCTGCAGCAATGCTGGAAGCTCTCATTCGTCTATTTCCCAAAGACAACCTCTGGATATGACGCTGAGCACATGCACTCAACTTCTTTGGTTGACCATGACGAGGCCTGTTCTGAGTGGAACCTGTCCTGTAAAACTGCTGTATGGTCTTGGCCACCGTGCTGCAGCTCAGTTTCAGGGTCTTGTAGCCTAGACCATCTTTATGTAGAGCAACAAATTTTTTCAGATCCTCAGAGAGATCTTTGCCTTGAGGTGCCATATTGAACTTCCAGTGATCAGTATGAGGGAGTGTGAGAGCAATAACACCAAATTTAATTAACCTGCTCCCCATTCACACCTGAGACCTTGTAACACTAATGAGTCACATGACACCGGGGAGGGAAAATGACTAATTGGGCCCAATTTGGACATTTTCACTTAGGGGTGCACTCACTTTTGTTGACAGCAGTTTAGACGTTAATGGCTGTATTGAGTTATTTTGAGGGGACAGCAAATTATTTGTAAGTAGGGTCTCAAACTAGGCCTGGCTTGACATAATCATATATGTACTAAAAATGTGAGGGGTGTAAGTGTTTCTGACCAGAACCATGCGTGTTCGGTGATTGGTATTGAGAGAAACTTGCTGACAAATGGTAAAGTTCTCAGCATAAGTTTAATGCGTAATAAATACAATCTTCATGTACATGGGACACACTGAAACACCACACAGGGTGGTCAGGGAAGTCTGGTCTGATTCCACATAGTTCTTTGTTATATGGTTGAGGCAGGGCGTGGTTTAGACTCACCCCGCATTTGAAGGCGCCCTAGAGCAGACTTGCTCTCTCAGAACATGCATGACTGTCTTCTCCCAGTTGCTTGGGTGTAGTTGGACAGAATATGAGAGATAATAGCTGGTGTGGGGGTGGGGTAGGCAGAATAGCAATTCGTACTAGCTTGCGCCTGGCTCCAGGTTGACCCCCCCTCCTGTAGCTCTACAAATTCTGCAACTTTCCACTAGTCACCACCTCCCATAAAACAGTAGTACTTCTCTATGGCTTCATGCAGTTTCTAAGTAGTAGTCTATGCAGTTCTAAATAGTAATCTATGTGCTCTAAGTAGTAGTCTATGTGCTTGTACTTTATCATATATTTTAATCATAATCCATATAGCGAAAATGTCATGGTGTGATTATATAAAACTTAACAGGGGTGTACTCACTTTTGTGAGATACTGTATTTTTAAGGTTTGCCAAATGACAACTGGATGACGAACAAGACTTCTTAAATAATGTGCTCTGGAGAGATTAGATAAAGCTGGAGTTGTTTAGCCTCATTGCCAGATGTCATGTGAACAAAACATTGCCTTTGTAACCTACAAACCATAAGAAGGAATCCAAACACCTTGTGGTGACATTTGCAGACACTGGATGAAACGATGTAACAGTTATCTGGCCAGATAATTATTGCATTAATTAATAAGAACTTCAGGCAGGATGTGGACATTGCTATCATTTATGCTTTTCAAATGAGCAGAAATAAGAGGTGTATAATCTACAGCACACCCAAAGTAAAAAATAATAGATGAAAACTAAAAGCAACACTGGAAATTTAATAAAACACTATCCGTACACTTCCAGTTAAATACAATTTAAAAAAAGATCAGTAATGCCATTTTAATTAATTACATATTTGACTTGGGTGCACCATCACTTAAATAATATTTACAAAACACAATAAATAATAATGTATATCTAACATTTATTAAATAAGTTATTCTTGTGCTTCTGCTCCCGCTATGAAAAAGTTTGTAACACGATGCTCAGAAATAAGATCACAAACTACTTGAAGTGTTGCAAGGGGGGTGTAGCATGCCACAATGTAAAATCCAATTTGGGAGCTCCTTCTCATGTGTGGCCATGAGGCAGTGGAATGCCCTTCCCACAACATATATCTTATGTACAAATTCACAGACATATTCATGAATGCCTAACAAAAAATTGGTTGTTGAGTAAGTCTTCACACGTCTATAAGATCCTGTATATGTGAGTGTGTGTGTGTCTATGTTGTGTGTATTTATGTATGTTTAAGTGTCTAGAGTTTGATTGTACCCCAAAGTGCCTACAGCTGCTTCTTCTGTCTGAGTGTGTGTGTTGGGGAGGGGGGCGAGAGAGAGTAAATGGTCTGCTGGCATCCCTGTTTCAGTTTCTCATACATTGCCTGATTTTAATTACTATGGTCACCACGTTGTTTATAGTCCTGTTAAAATGTTCTTTTAATATTGTTAGTTTTATAATTGTTATACCTGCCCAGATACTACAGGTGGAGAAGAGCAATTGTTGCTATAACCTGGCCCAAGACATATTCTCTTGTTCTAAAAGTTTAATGTATATTTGTGCAGTGTCCCTACTTCAAATAAATACATTTCCATTCCATTATTTTTATATTATGTCTTTATTTAAAATACTAAAGTAGTAGTCAGACATGTTGATAAATCAACTGTATTTTACTGTAATATTTGTTTTCGCCTTAAACTGTAACTATTATTAAGTAAAAAATTAATACTTATATCACTTAAACAACAACAGTGTAAAAATTAGAAGAAATATACCTTATAAAGACAAGTTATAATGGTGGTGATGTCACTCTTTTACAATATTTTATGTTGAGCTACTAAAACAAAATCTGGTTACAGGTTTCCACAAAAATTAGCATATCTAATGACTACTTACAGTGTAATATTACTGCTTAAATGTACTACATTGGAATTACATAGAAATATAGAGCCAACCGCATAGGTATACATTGTATGAATCCAATACAATCTACCCATAAATGCATTTCTATAGTATTTTCTTCTATACAACCTTACTACTTAACAATCTAAGCACAGTTGTGAGTTGTTTAAAACTTTATTTTATAAAAGCAGGTCTGTAATTGGGACAATATTCCTCCAAGTTCGATGTGAATAGTCAGTTACAAGAAACACCTACCTGAAGTTATATCTGCCATAAGGGAAAAACCAACGTTTCAGTGGTTGTAACCTGTAACATATTCCTGCAATATTCCTACAGTTCTCAATTGTCCCATTCTACAAATTAGCTAAACCCCAGTCTCACTCACCTCATTTTGGTAAACAGATGTCCAACTAATCTAGTGGCATTAAGCATTTGACGTTTGGAAATCTATCTCAATGGCTCCCGATTAGCTGGATGTTGTCTGCTGATGAGTTGCAGATGTTAACTAAGAGAAGGATATGGTAAAAACATTTGGGTAGCATCAGGGCCGTAGCTAAAGAGTTCGGGGCCCCCTGAAAAAATATTGATGTGGGCCCCTACCACCCTCATCATATACTGCACAATATATGAACATAGTTAGGAAATCGAAGACCACAGGCACAGTTCATTTAAGACCAGAAATGGCAGGTCAAGTAAAATATTGGAGGCAAAGGATGGTGAGAACGGTCAAAAACAGCCCACAGACCACCTCCAAAGACATACAACATCATGTTGCTGCAGATGGTGTCACTGTGCATCATTCAACAATTCAGCACACTTTGCACAAGGAGAAGGTGTACAAGAGAGTAATGCGAAGAAAACTTTTCTGCAAATACACCACAGAGTCGTTTGAGGTATGCAAATGCACATTTGGACAAGCCAGCTTCATTTTGGTAGAAGGTGCTGTGGAATGATGAAACAAAGATGGAGTTATGTGGTCATAACAAGGAGCTTTATGCATTGCGGCAAAAGAACAGAGCGTTCCAAGACAAACACTTTCTACCCACTGTACAATTTGTTGGAGGTTCCATAATGCTGTGGGGCTGTGTAGCCAGTGCCAGTACTGAGAATCTTGTTAAAGTTGAGAGTCGCATGGATTCCACTCAATATCAGCAGATACTTGAGAATAATTTAGAGGAATCAGTCACAAAGTTGACTGGGGTTGGATATTTCAACAAGACATCGACCCAAAACATTGCTCAAAATCTACTCTGGCATTTATGCAGAGGAACAAGTACAATGTTCTGGAATGGCCATCCCAGTCTGCAGACCTGAATATCATTGAAAATCTGTGGGATGATTTGAATCGTGCTGTCCATGCTCTGCAACCATCAAATCTAACTGAACTGGAGATTATTTGCAAAGAGGAATGGTCCAAAATACCTTCATCCAGAATCCAGACACTTATTAAAGGCTATAGGAAGTGTCTAGAGGCTATTATTCCTTCTAAAGGAGGCTAACCTAATTATTGATATATTTATTTTGGGGTGCCCAAATTTCTGCACCTATCTAATTTCATTTTGATGCATATTGCACATTTTCTGTTCATCCAATACATTTAATTTCACTACTGAATATTACTGTTTCCTTTAGTTATTTGATAGATCAAAATTAAATTGCTGATCCAAACACCCAATTATTCATAAATGAAAATCATGGAAATTGTAAACATTTAGAAATTGACAAGAATGTAGTCAAATGTAAAGAAATAAATATAATACAACCAGTAAAATGACTCATTGTCTTGTTTTTTAATAAAGACAATATATGGAACTGTGGTATATATCTTTATATAGCTAATAAATGTATCCATCTAGAGCAGTTTGCTGTATGGGTGTTTTCTTGACTAATAAAATGCATCAACATCTGTCAGGTGCATAATGCTTGTGACAAGCGTCGTGACTCGTGTTAATTTGTTCTGTGTGTTTTATATATCAACTCTATTCACAATAGCATAATAGACGGGATTTTGACCAAGTAATCATTCGGTTGATTTTGCTGCATGTTGGTAATGAAAAGTGTAGAAAGGATTTTTCCTATTCGGGCAGCGAAATAAATAACAATACACTAGCCTGTCTTAAAGAACGTCTTGATCGACTGGGTGACAGCAACTGTCCTGGCCTGCCTCTCCATCTTTCCATGGCGTTTCTGGTACCCTGATTTATGTTTTCCTTTCCCTGACATTTTGAATTAGTCAGTCAGTCAGTCTTTTGCTCTTCCACCAAGTTCATCGTTAACTTCAGCTGCCACCTCAACTCTGATTGGTTCTGTTCACGAGTTGGCGTGGGTCCATCTAATGTTTGTCACTAACTGAATAATTATACTTCGGATCTTACTAAACCATTTTAGGGAGGGGAGAGGAGCAGATATTTTTGGAAAGCTTCTTTAATCAAATTGCACATTTCTGTGGTTTTCATTAAAATCTCAGGCATACAAACTAATGTAAATATTAGAATTATTCACATAACAGGGGCCTATATAGTATACATGCTGGATTTTGCGGGGCACCCTGTGGAGTGGGGGCCCCTATAATTGTCCCCACCGTTCACCCCACTAGCGACTGTCCTGGGTAGCATACTGTAGCAGCACAGTCAATAACCTGTAGCAGACACTGTCATGCATGAGTATGTTCACATGGGTACAATGCCATAAAAATTTGCTATATAGAAAAAAGCATAATTGAAGAAATATTGGCATTGACAGGTATTATTTTGAAACTACTGTTCCAAAAATCTGTTCTGAATAAATATATAGAACAGACATATGTTGTGATCAAGTTCTGCTGTCACCACAA
This sequence comes from Umbra pygmaea, assembly GCA_016801145.1. Taxonomy (NCBI): domain Eukaryota; kingdom Metazoa; phylum Chordata; class Actinopteri; order Esociformes; family Umbridae; genus Umbra; species Umbra pygmaea. The sequence goes on along the minus strand of JACXGM010025543.1, from coordinate 3,908 downwards.
TCTCAAAACACTGGGTGTCATACTAAAAGACTACAAGGTTTTTATTTGTGTCTAAATAAATAAATAAATCCTGATTAGAAACTGTTGGTTGCATTATCCCCGCCCGCCCTCGCCTGGCTGCAGTTTGTAGGTTACTGAAAGATTTCAGCGACCACAGATAAGAAGATTAGAGAGGAATTAACGTCATTCCTTTGTTATTATAGGAATAAATTGATATTTGGTTTAATCAGAGAGAGGACAGAGATGCAAGCAGAAAGAACAGGTAAAGTAGTGTAAAAATACAAGACAGACAGACTGGCACGAGCTTCGAGGAACAGCCAGGCAAAAAACAGAAGCTGGAAAACAATTTTGCAGAGTCGGAGCGGAGCATTGGATGTCTGCATCGTTGTGTCGTGCACCATGTAACGGCAGTGACGGGGTTGGATAAGACAGACCTCGGAGGTCTGCGTGTGCCTGGTGAGGTGGAATGGGTGTTGCTGGAATATGGATGGACCACCAGAAGGGGAGAGTCGTGGCGTACCACTGACCTCCTGGAGAACCTCTGGGAGATAGACTCACCTGAAGTGGGAGGACCTCTTGATTGCTCCTGCTGTTCCATCGCCCCAGACATGAACCTGGTGCTCCTGGCCTTCAGGCTGATGTGCCTGGCCTTGCTTTGGCCTGTCACGCTTCTCAATGGCAACTACCGACCCAACAAAAGGAGGCACAAGGATGCATACCTCGGGGAGAATGCCAAGAACAAACATGGAGGGTGAGCCAGGGTTCAGTGGTGTGACAAGCCACTCTGCAGCTGTTCTGTTTGCTTAACTGTTCAGTTTGGTTTAAAACCAGTTTGGGCAAACAATTTGTTAACAAACCACAGGAGTCTACATTTGTTTTGATCTGCGGTCTGATTTATTTGGTTATATTCTTTTTTCGATAGGTTAAATAGAGGTTAATTTGAAAGTATTAGGATTGATTGCATGATTTCAATCTTTATAGACTTTCAAACACTCCGAGTGTAAACTTACCATGATACCATGTATGACCTCATCCAATGTGCACTGTGACAGAAATCGTTATTTTAGTGCATTGTGGATACATGCCAGGGCATGTGAGGTGACCATACGCAAGCTTAGAGGTAATGTCAGAGGAGTGTCCCTGTAACAGAGAAGCAGTGTTTTGTGGGTAATGATTGGGGAGTTGCATTGAATTTAAGGTTGATTGCTTGTATGCAAGAAAACAATAATAGGGGCGTTTGTGTTTTGGTGGTTTTGAAAGTATTTTTAGCGCATGCTTAAATTTGTTGTGAAAACTAGATAAATTGTATGCAATTTAGAGTGGTTGCGGTTATAAGTGCAACCGTACATCTCAGGATTTCTCTGGAATTACACCCCCAGGGAACTAATTAGAAAACATGAATTATGTTATACTTCCAGTTTTTCATGTTTCATCTTCACTTTGTACTATTAGTCAACAATGGTCCTTTAATTACTTTTCACCTTCACGTTTTACTATTATGTTGATCATTAACCTTTTTTAATTATTTTAGTCTTTAATGTAATTAGGCTCTTTTTCGTTGCAGCAGCTTTTTGTGATTATTCTACATTCCATACAATCCATAGCAATTTTAATTATATTCAAACACTTATGGTTAAGGTTAGTCCTACCAAACGTTCACACTATTTAACACTGACTACACTCACAACCACTCCTACTGTCCAGTTTACATGGTGACAGTTCTCCATATTTTCATATTTCATGTAATTGGGTTTAAAAAAATGTTCAGTGGAAACTAATTCATGAGATTAAGGCCTGGATGATTCATGATGCAGAGTTGGCAGTACAGTTTTGGGTGGGGATTTATTTGTAATTCCCATTTTGGCAGATGGGAGAAAAAAGTGTAAGTACAGTCGTGTGCAAAAGTGTAGGCACCCCTGACAGTTTCCATGATTTTTATTCATAAATAATTGGGTGTTCGGATCAGCAATTTCATTTTGATCTATCAAATAACTGAAGGCCACGGTAATATTTCAGTTGTGAAATGAGGTTTAATGGATGAACAGAAAATGTGCCTTATGCATCATAACAAAATTAGACAGTTGCATAAATTTGGTCACTCTTGTCATTTTGTTGATTTTCAAAATTGTTAACATTAGAAAATGACTGACTAGAATAACTAATATTTGTTATTGCTAACATGGGCTAATTCTGTGACTTTCTATGACTGTAGGTTTCCGAAAATAACAGAGGAAACGGTAAACTAGATAAGTGTCTGCTAAATTACTAAAATGTCAATGTTAAACTACAAAATTAAAAAATAACAGCTTGTGCATTCTACTAATCTATTAACTCTGACCAGCATAGTAAAAAGTGATTTACATATGGTTGGGAGCTCCCCAGTGTCTGGAGGAACATACTGGAAGAATATGCTTATCAAGCTTATTGGTGGGGCTGCAAACAAATTGAGGGGATTCATCAATCAATCAACAATAACATTTATTTATAAAGCCCTTTTTATAAAATCATGTCTTTCAACCTGGAATAAAGGACAATTCAATTGCTAAATGAACCTAGGGGTTAATAACACATGGGTACCGAGTCGACCATTACCTGGGATATGTTTTTATGCTAATCAAATGTGCCCACTTTTAGTGAGAACTGATAATTACCTTATAACGCTAGTTGTGAAGGCATGGATAAAGTATCGAAGCATTAAGAACTTTGTAAGTGTACAGACAGTTTATTAAACAGACAGTTTATAAAGACAGTACCGTTCACGTATACAGGCAGGTGCCATCTTGGGAAAACAGTCTCAACCAGTCAAACCACGAAAGCCATGCTACGTGAGCTGAACTGTGACTTGGACTCTCCCATGGTCTGTGGTTTCCCTATGGGTCGATAGGAATTACATTTGTGAAATCTAATTACATGGTAATGCATGAATTACCGTATATCTGTTTATTAAAATATATGGGTGACTAACTACAAGGGAGCACGGCGTTTGTGGTTTGACTGCATCAAAACATATCCCAGAGAACGGTCGAGTCTGTACCCATGTCTTTTTAACCCCTAGGTTCATTTTGCGCCAAAATTGTCCTTTAAGTGTTATGTGGGATTTTCTGGGAAGACATAAAAGAACATAGAAGATAATTTATTCCTGCAGGACTAATTACTTAACTATCCACGCCAATGGCAGGATAGTATTAGAATTTAAGAATATAATGTTATGAAATGTGGTGAAAGTCAACACTCAGGGAATGAAGATGTCATCACAATGACAACCATTTTGCCAGGTTGTTAATGTATCAGTCTACTATTAATATAAATATAAAAACATTTATGTATAAATGCTAGAAGCAAACGTCTACTTTATCTACTGCATAGTATACATACAGTACTGACTACATATTATTATCAGAGACAGTTCAAATGATAAATCTTAACATTCACAGTAAAATCCGTGAGCACTTACCATCATCAAGTCCAGGTTTCATTGCCCACTGATTAAAAAGTATTACTGTCGAGCCAAAATTATCCCGGAAAATAGTGTGCTATGTCATGTATGCCAATATGTGCCCCATATCATGAAATAATCTGGGCTGGATGTGGTTTGGCATTGTCCTGCTGGAATATGCAGGGACGTTTTTGGAAAAGATGATGTCTGGATGGCAACATATGCTCCAAAATGTGTACATAACTTTCTGCATTAATGGTGCCCTCACAGAGGGTTACTTGCAGAGGGTTACTTGCACATATTAACAACATATTACACATCCAGCCCAAAATAGGAGGATTAAAACAATGATTTGTTATTCGCAAAAATCACAGTTTATATCTTTAAGTGTGTGTGTGTGTGTGTGTGTGTGTGTGTGTGTGTGTGTGTGTGTGTGTGTGTGTGTGTGTGTGTGTGTGTGTGTGTGTGTGTG
>JACXGM010025542.1:0-15001 GCA_016801145.1 Umbra pygmaea | reverse complement strand
TATATACAAAATGGAGTATACAGGTGTGGTGAATCATGATAATTGAGTCCGGGTATGGGAACTGTAGTTCTTAGGAGGTATGACTAGGGAAGCTGTAGTCCACAGGAAGTAGAACTGATGAATGGGAATTGTAGTTCTGAGCGGGATGGAATAGGGAAGTGGCAGTGTCCAGGGAAGGGGAATTGGGAATCGTTACACACACCAGCAACTTTACATGAATAACAGTTTTCACAAAATGTCACTTAATATCAGATGTCATGAATTGTTGTCTTAAAAAACACAAGAATTGAAGTTGCGAAATACTGTAGGCATGAAATTGTATGCATCGAAGGAAAGATAGATAAAATTACACCGATGAATATTGTAAGCAGTTGTCCAACAGTTCTTCAGATTAACCATAAAACTGCAATATTAAAAAGAAAATACATTATGCAGAATGGGAAGAGCACCATCTTTCACAGTTGTTTTTATGAAACAGGATAACAGTCACATCAAATAATGTGCCACCCTTTTGAAGATAATAAAAAATGCTGCAGAAATAAAATAACTGAAATATTAATGCTGAAACTAGAATTAATTGGAAAACACCGAAAGAGGGATTACCTTCTATTCAAATAACAGGTTTTCCATTACCTCTTACAGGAAGCAGCACATGTTCTAATCCACTAGTCATCTTATGCCTGGCTTACTGCAACTCAATATTTTTAGGGCTCTGCTTACGCCATTGAGAATGCACATAGAGAATGCTTACAACTGGTGTTTAACCTTTCTTTTTAGAAGTTTAAGTCTTCTGAAATAAATGTTTGTTTTTCAGTGGTAACATGATATTTTGAATTTAGTTATAGTAAACACATTCATTCTGGTTTTTGTTTTGTTAGTTACTTGTAAATGTCATATTTTTATGGGGGGGGTTAGTACAAAATACTGGCCCTGTTTCAAAATTTAAAGAAGGTGCTTCTACGTAACCCAAGTGTGAGTCCTGTATAATGGACACTAGTTGGATTATTTTGTTGTGGATCGAGTGTGTTTTAAATGTTTGAAGTGGTGGGCCAAAGCTGAAATTGAGGTTTAGAGTTACTCTAAGTTTTCCTGCTTCACCTGATATAACACCATACTCCACTGGTTTCCAGTTGAAGCTTGCATCCAGGGGTGCCGTATAGGGGGGAAAATTAGGACAATTCCAAGGGCCCATGACTGACAGGGGCCTCAAAAAAAAGATAAGGTGACAACAGCTGCACAGAGGGGGCCCAATTGGATTATTTTGTCATGGGGCCCAAAATTCCTGGCCGCGCCCCTGCTTGCATCTAATGCAAAGCCATTGTGTGTTCGGAGCAGAAAGGACAATAACCCAAACCCATTTTCAGACATTTTTAAATGTTATTTCATTTTATATTTTCTAATGTGCTGTTAACTACTATCAACTTTGTTGACTTACCGGTAACTGTACAATTACCTGTACAGGCTATGCAGTCCGTTTATTTTAAGATAGATAACTGTACATTTCTCTAGATCAGAGCATCTGCTACATTATAAAAATAAAAAATGGAAATTCTTCAAGTCCTGAGGCTGTTCATTGTGGAATGTTTTTTGGTCAGTTCACCATTTTATTGTGAATTGTGATTGAAGATTAACTTGCAACCTAATTTGAGGTTCTTGCCAGACTAGTCGAGATTTGTTTTTCTACTTGTCGTGGAGCACTTGTTAAGGACATTAGCTATAGATCTCTGAACACAACATTACATTCCACTAACAAACTCTTAATTGGCTACTAATGTAATATTTGTGGGTTGTGAAATGCTGTAAGCATGACCTTTGCCCTTTACAACAATAGCTTTAAGCCACTTCTCACTACAAACACCAAATGTGGTTAAACAGACCTCAAAGCCTGAAGAACTCTACCAAGAAACAAAACAACGATTTTGGATCTGTATCAGTCAATGTAAATATTTCAGGTGATTTGAATGCACTTAATTTCATTAAATAGTAATTTTATTATTTTTCAGTAATATTTTGATCCTAATGTCTGAACATGTCATAAAGATACAGGAAGATCAGGTTTTTCACAGCACTGGACATTAGGCAGATGCTTACATTTGCATGTTGACTGAAAAAACAATCAACAATCTTAGCCTAAGCCTCATCAGTGGTGAAAATGATTTGAAATATCTAATGACATTGTAATGACCAGTTAAGAGGGAAATACATTTTAACCTGGATACTGCGGAAGCTTAGATGTAATCTATTTAGCTTAAAGAGCTGTTTAGAGCCTCAAGAGCACCTCATAAAAGGAGCACAGGTTGTAATTAACAGGACCTTAGAGAAGGTCTGGACTGAAAAGGCGGTGGTATACTGTATGTATGCCCACATCTGAAATCTGATGCAACTATAGGTAAGCAACTAAAGCTACAAATCGTAACTTGGTTTCTAGCAAACTTTTCAATCCCCAGTGCTGTCAAAAAACATTTTTCGTCCTCTTTTCTTGATATTTCCACAGTTCTAAATAACATTCTGTAAAGATTCCATGTACATGATGTAAAAGAAAAATGCTGTAACAAACATTCTCTAAGTATTCAAAGTCGGACTAGTAGTCGGAATGTTGCCGGTTCGAATTCTGACTGTGCCAGATTTTGTTGTGTCCTTGAGCAAGGCAAAGTTGCTCCATGGGGATGTCCCTACATTCATTGTAAGTCACTCTGGATAACAGCATCTGCTAAAATGTAAATGAACAGACAGGTGACAACTTATAGAAAAATCGGTTGTAATGGAGTCGATGAATGTAATAAATGCAGATGCTGTAGGGGGCATATTTCTGGCATGGTTTGGGTCCACTTGTCCCCTTAGAGGGAAGGGTCACTTCAAAGTAAGTGATCACCTTTATTTGATAAGTTTAAAAAATAATGTGAATCATAATATAAAGCATATTATGCGATGGCCTTTGCAGATCACACCCGAATTGTATGGGAAATCTGAACTGATGTCTGAGAGCACTCTCCATAACCATCATCAAAACAACAAATGCAGGAATATATATTTTGAATAACGGTTCCAATCACTACAGTAGAGCTCCAGAGAATCGTAGAATCTATGCAAAGGTACATTGAAGCTGTTCTGACCCAATCCCTTACAGAAACGGACCTTCATGTTTTTTTCCAATCAGTTGTACCTCATCGGTATTATCTTTGTTTATTGCACTATAAGGAGTTGTGGCCCTCCATGGATCTGAGTTTGTTCCCTGTCCTAGGGAACCAGTATCATAGACATACCGTAACCCAAAGTTAATATTCACCCATCACTTCGGTTAAACAAATCTACTTGGGTACAACAACATCATGCCCAAAGCCGGCCAGATGGAACCCTGAATGTGTCAGGCCGTGGCAGCCTACCCAAAGGGAACAGCCTTGCACTGACAAGTGGCACCCAGGAGATGCAGAATCATGCAGGCTACCGTTCCACCCACTCCTGACATAGCTGACAGCATGCTATGCTATAGCTGTAAGCTATGGAATTGAGTTGACGCGCAGTATAAATATCTGCCTTATGCTGGATTCACACCAGGCATGGCAAAAAAATCACTGTACGGCATCGTAATGCAGACACACTTGTACACCGCAATCAACATCGTAATCAATCTTCCGCATCTACAAGATTGTGGACAACGTTGCATACAACTACCCTCCTCCAGCAAGGTGACTAGCAGGAGCTTTTTCAGTTTAGTATTCATTGACAATACGAAAACTATCTACTGAGCTGTCAACGCTTTTCTTGCAATCCCATAAAACCATTGGTGAAAGCGACATATTAGCTCTTCCTCGGTGGTACATCAATTTCCGGTTCTGGTGCCGTACGGCAATGCACCGCACAAGATGGATCATTTTTAACTCTTGCGACACATCCGCTGCACCGCATCCATATTTTGCCGGATCCGGTAGATTTCCCGCAGCAGTGCGCATTGCTTCCTATTGAAATGAATGGACATCCGCCGGAACGCAACCAGTTTGCCGTGCCTGGTGTGAATGTAGCATTACTTAAACAACCCTGTCAACAGTGCCTCATTTGCTGGATTCACACCAGGCACAGCAAAAAATCACTGTACGGCACCGTCAGGCAGACACACTTGTACAACGCAATCAACATCATAATCAATCTTACGCACCTTCAAGATGGAGGACACTGTTGCATACCACTGTCCTCCTCCTGCAAGGTGACTGGCAGGAGATTTTTCAGTTTAGTATTCATTGACAATAGTTTGTGTGACAAAATCCATCTACTGAGCTGTCAAAGGTTTTCTTTAAATCCCATAAACCCATAGGTGAAAGCGACATATTACCTCTTCCTTGGTGGTACATCAACTTCCAGTTCCGGTGCCATACGGAAAATTTCAACTCTTGCGACACACCCGCCGCCCCGCATCCACATTTTGCCGGATCCGGTAGATTTGCCACAGCGGAGCGCATTGCTTCCTATTGAATTGAATGGACTTCAGCCGTAACGTAACCAGTTTGCCGTGCCTGGTGTGAATCCAGCATAAGCAGCTAGTGGCTGTCATATGCCAAGGAGCTAGTTACCGTAATCCAGCCAATTAGTGCTTCCTAGACCATGCCGACCACAATGTTGGAGAAGGAAGCTTTGGATTCTGTCTATTTTGTGCACATAGTGGGTACTCATATATGTGCGTGTGGTGAATGCAGTTGGAGAATCCAGTAACAGTATGCCACTCCTCATTTGATTCCCTCTGAAGATGCACGTGAGAAAGGACAAGGAAAATGCACGTGAGAAAGGACAAGGAAAATGCACGTGAGAAAGGACAAGGAAAATGCACGTGAGAAAGGACAAGGAAAATGCACGTGAGCCAGGACAAGGAAAATGCACGTGAGCAAGGACAAGGAAAATGCATGTGAGAAAGGACAAGGAAAATGCACGTGAGAAAGAACAAGGAAAATGCACGTGAGAAAGGACAAGGAAAATGCACGTGAGAAAGGACAAGGAAAATGCAAGGACAAAGGCTGAATCAATATGCATACTACATACTAAAAGTACATACTGCGCAGGTGGTGTTAAAGCACGTACTATTAAGTATATAGTTAGTGAGTATACCAGCATTAGGAGATACTAACACGTCATAACGTTGCATCTAAAATTAGACCACTTCCACAAAGGATGAAGCCCGCAAAGTTTGAACATGAAACATTTGGCACAACCTGTTCTTATTTCATTTAAACTTTAATAAAATTGGTACAGTAACAAAAAATGACACGTTTATTATTACCAAACTTTTGGATACTTACATTTAAACACTGCCAAAGAAGGACCGGCTTCGTCCTTAGGACAGGAAACACCTCCTTTTCTGTGTCGCAAAGGATTGTGGGCTATATCAGCCAAAAAAGCATGCAGGTTTGCATCCTTAAAAAATCCCCCGGACGTAGTAGATCATCCGGGGACTTCTGACATACTATATTTGCGTACTATGGTTTGGGACATACTAATCCTAGTACTATATAGTATGCAGAGTATGCATTTGAGACGCAGACAAAGTCTGCATCTCTACCTGTCTGAGAGACTCAGCTACCAGCAGCCAATCGGAATTCATCGTGGTACTGTAGCAGGTAGACTTTGAGCACTTTGAACATGTCATCAATGATACTGGGCACATTGTTAACCATTACCTAGCAATAAGGGTAAAGAAATCTTCAGAAAGTTGCATAATATATTCATTATATATATTTATTTTTTTTGCTTAAAACTGACATGTACGAAAGCATGAACAGATGTGCGTTAGTGCCAGTAGAGACAGACTATAATTCCAGTAGCCTACAAATGAAACCAATGTGTAGCTAGGAAATATCTATTCTGATCAATAAGTGTAAAGATAGATATCATATGGCTTATCTACATACAATAGATTGGTTATTAAACAAAGTTTGATAAAAATAGACCGGAATGTTGTCTTATGCTTGAAAATAAGCTAACATTACCAAATGTACGAACAAAGTTTTATTGAGGCACTTTATTCCTGCGATCTATTATTGTACATTGGCGTTTTTCATTCTAATTTAATGCAACACTAAATGTAATGCATTTCAATGGTAGCTAGCATTTATTGTTTGGATTGTATACTTAGTTCAGTATTTTCACATGGCGAAAGCATGTACCCCATATGCTCCACCATAGGGACCACCTGAAAGCATGTACCCCATATGCTGTACCATAGTGACCACCTGAAAGCATGTACCCCATATGCTGTACCATAGTGACCACCTGAAAGCATGTACCCCATATGCTGTACCATAGTGACCACCTGAAAGCATGTACCCCATATGCTGTACCATAGTGACCACTTGAAAGGGAGCACTAGGAAAACTCATTATATACCAGGAATTAGTCAACACTAGTCAACATTCATTCTATAGATTTTGTTGTGCTCTGCATTTTTTGTTTAATTCAGTTCAACTCATTTCTTAAACATGGGCTCCTGTTGCTTTTTTGCTAAAATAATGGGAAGTGAAAATGTGTAATGGAAAGTTGTTTTGTCAAGATTGTACAATATGTGTTTTATGACCAGGTAACGTGTTAATTAAGAACTCTATTGGACTGTGCTAACCCAATGTAATTAAAGTTTAAGATTTAAATTATGCTTCAAACCACTTTATGGTTTTATAGCTCTCACAAATATTTAGTATTGCTAAGCCCTAAAGCTGAAATAAACACTTTACGCACTCAAACCAATATAACAGGAGAGATTTAATCACAGCCTGTTTAACTTTCAGGACAATGGATTAGCTATGTTTGATTAATGAGAGTTTGAGACACCACCAAGGAAGGGGTTTATAGAATTATATGCCAATTATAACTAAAGAGATCTTTTAGAATTAAATAGGTGTTTTTCATATTATTGTTGAGAACAGACAACTAACAGAAGTACCATTCATTTTGCTGTACACTAAACTTGATTTAAGATGCTGCCATATATTGCAACTGCTTTGACACAAGTCACTGGCTGGCTAGTTTAAAAACATTGTAACTGAGCCTCAAAATAAGTATCTGCTACAAATGCGCTAAGACTCCCCAATTAACAGAATATGATGTCTATTATAATCCAGTGGGGGACATTTTGTACCACACTTGTAAGACTGTTGTGTTTATTATGTCGTAAAAAGACATGGATCTTAATACACTTGGGTCCAATTTCCTCTGCTTGGTTGACTCTTTATACTCTGAAAAGCTGTCTGTGCAAATGAACAGGATGGTGGATCTTATCTGCTAATTGTGTACAGTTCCCTGGGCCTTACAGCAGCTTATTTGTGAAACTAACATTTAAAACTACGACCCAGAAAACAACAAATGACTGGTAAAACAGGGCATACATACCCGTCCGTACAGATATACAAACACAAATTTAAATATTGTGTTCATATTTGTGTAAATATTCCCTGAATACAAATGATGACACTGTGACCTGGTACTAATGTTATTGATGTTGTGGTCTATGTTCAATTGCTTTATGTAATTTGAATTGTATAATTGTTGCGCAGTACCCTGCAAATAAGAAAAATGTTGTGACATTTGGCTTGTGCTATGCATATGACCACAGAACATATACAATGACTGTGATATTGGATATTGCCCGATAAATACAGTTGATTGATTTTAAAACATATTATTTATTTCATTAATTCTAATTTTGGAGATCATGCCTATTGATACAGCCCAGACGGCACCACAAGCTAGCTCTTCAGCACATGCACAGACCACCTGGCAGGACTTTTTACAGTTATACTCAAACCCTTCCCATCCCAGTCAGTGGTCCCTACCATTATTTAAGTCAGTTGACAACTAATTTTCGTTTTTATCACAACATAGAAAAAACATGAGAACTACATTATGTAGAGTACATATTTATTTAAAGACATAAACATTAAACGTATATACTGTACAAGGGAATAAACAATAAATATTACATTAAATGCTGTTCATTGATTACCTCTTCGCGTTCAGACAGCTCACTAATAGATGTCAGCATCCTGGGTTAAGACACCCTGTATAGCTGGGTTCTCCAACAAGGGGCTCCTCAGGGCTGGGTGCTTACCTCCCTCCTGTCACTGTCCATTCATGGCCTAGGCATCACAGATGCATCAGAGCAGGGCCGAGAGACTGAGATAAAGCTATTTTACCGGGTCTCCAGACTGTTGAGTAGACATCGCTGACCGGCATTCTGCCCAGTGTGGTGGCCTGCATCTTAAAGACCTTTTACACCTTCTACACACATCCCCCCACACAAACAATAACACAAGAACACCACTAATCCAAAACACCACTAACACAAAACACAAACACAATGCAGCTGTTTCCAGTTTATAGGGTCCATTTAGTTACTGCATGTATTGTTCTGTAGACATTATTCATATTAATTCATCACTCATGTGCATATGATTATTTTTTCATTCTGATATTTTTTTCAGTTGATTACTTGTTGTTAAGGAACTAGTGATTGAAGCATTTAGCTACAAACGGCTGTCATCTTTGCTAATCAATATAGGAGACAAAAAACATAGGCTACATCTTATTTGATATGTTAATTGATTCATATCTGGTTGGATTTGCCCTGGTTCAGCAACAATACAGTTGCCATCAATCTTTGTAGTGAATGGAATAATGGGTAAGTTCGTTGCAGTACGTTTTTTTATTAATGACAAATAGATAATAGATACTTACCTGTTTGCGTGAAATTCCATTCCCATTTCCAAGCACCCGTCTGTGCCATTTGAGTGCCTATTCCGTCACTGGAGGAAACACTTCCATTCACTGGCTCCACCTCATTCTTATTCAGCTGTAGAGAAAAGAGATTGAAGGGGAATGTAGCTCTACATCGCTGCTGCAAGTCCACAGACAAAATGCATCTCCTCCAGTTGAACAGCAGGGAGGAGTTGAGAGCTTTCTAGACATCTTCTGCACAAAGGACAGGAAACTGGGAGGAAACTGTGAGCGGTGTTGTCTCATTATGGAGATGAAGATAAAATGGTGAAGAAGAGTAAAAAAGCATCTCAATAACGGGGTATGTGTTTACGGATTTCCTAAGTAATTAACTGCTTTAGGAATTAAACCAGACCGCTGCAACCGCAACATATTATCACAACTGTTCATCTGTTGATGAGAGACGCATGTTGGTTATCATTGTTTAAAGGTTGCAAAAGGAACATTTTGTAAATCTAAATTTTTATCAAAATGTAAATCATTTGAATAAGTCTGACAAAAACAAGTGACTAAATTGTCAAATGCAAAGACTTTTCAAGGCAGGGGCTGTGATTATTTAGCCTCGCCAAACATATCCTTTTGTTATTTTGACCAAGAAAACAAATCATGATTTCAGAGGAAGCCACTGTATGTAAAATAAAAAGCCTAAAGCTTGACTAAATAAACTGCTGTTCGGCTTGGAACAATACATGTAGCCTTGAGACAGATTTCACTATGGGAATTGCCACCACATCAGAGACCGTCAGTCCTGAGTGTCTCCCTAATGACAAGCAGGAAACTGGGCGGAGCAGGAGTGACCCAAAACCCTCCTGGGTGGAGATCACTGTAGCTTTCATGAGGACGACCAAGGTCCATGGCATCAAGTTTGTCTTCTCTCCGGACAAGACCCCGGCCCAGCGCGTCCTCTGGCTCCTGGCCTTCTTTGTGTGCCTGGGACTCCTATTCACCTGGTCCTGGAACCGCATTATCTACCTGATGTCATACCCCGCCGTCACCAAGATCAAGATGGTGTGGTCTCACAGCATGTCCTTCCCTGCTGTGACCTTCTGCAACCACAACCTGTTCCGCGTGTCTCGTTTGACCAAGGCGGACCTGTACCACAGCGGTTACTGGATGGACCTGATGCACCATAACCACACTGTCATGGAGCGGAGCCTGGCCATCCTGCAGGACAACCACAAGTACAGCCTTCTTAATCTGCTGGACTTCAATGGCTACACCCCGCCTCCACACTACCAGGTCAACACCACTGAGATGATTGGCAGGTTGGGCCACCAACTGGAGGACATGCTGCTGGAATGCAGGTTCCAAGGGGAAAACTGCACCCACCAGAACTTCACCACTGTATGTACAGTAAAGTACCCTTGACATGTGAACAAATATGTTTGTGAGGTATTGTGTACAGTACACTATGTGTGAACCACATTCATGATTCAGGTATTCTTTCTAAAATCTATTGGTGTTTTAAGGCTCGATTCTGATATCGTCTGATCTTTTGTCTTGTCCTTCGTAAACATGTTTTTTCATAAAACAATAGCTATTTAGGAAACAGTAAAATTATGTACAATACACATAATACAAATGTATCGATTTCTTATAACAAACTGGATGATTTTTGTACAATATAAGTTTCCTTTAACCCTACCACATTGCTCAGAACAGAAAAAAATAAATTTCTTCTCATCGCGCCTCTATCTAAGAAGCATGGGCAGCTTCAGGGAACAGTAATGAAGGCATTAATAATTCAAACATTATAAATGAGTACAAATTAAAGTTTAAAATTAAACATCTGGTTGTTCTTTTGATTCAGAAAAGTTGATGTCTTATTAGTGAAAATGAGCCTTGTTCTAGTCTTTAATAGTCAGCTACTGTCAATCATTTAAATTTAAATCTATTAGCACTCTTAACACTGTTTGCTGCCAAAATGTTATAAGAAAATGGATGTCATAGTTAGTCATATCCAGGTGATCAGTAGGCAAGAGTCATTTCTCAACAGGATTTTAAAATACAGATAGACAAATTGGGCATTTAAATAGCTGACAGATCCAGAGATTTGTATCACCTGTCATTTGAAGTTATATCTGATTATGTCAGATTCCATCTAGCGGAGGACCTTTGTCAGTCGAAGCCATCATTTCACAGTTTGACAAAGAACTGTGCCACTAACATTAGGTATTTCATTGTTCGGAATATAAATCTTAATTGAGATTATATTATATTCAACATGCAGGTTTTCTAAGGTCAAAATCAAAAGCTTTAGAAATCCAACGGCCATTTTGGTTCTGACAGGGGCCAGTTGCTTAGACACATTATGAACCTGAGTGAAGCAGTCGAGTCATGTCTGTCTGAGCCCATGTGAGTCTGAGACAGGACACGGAAGACTGACTCTGATCCCTGGAGAGAGACTTTGTTATGCTGTCAGTCACCCCTCTCTTCTATCACCCATCTCTTCTATCACCCCTCTCTTCTATCATGTTCACCGAATGTATATTTAAAGGGATATTTGTGGCCCACAGATCTTCTGTTCTATATTTTGTTGCCAGCACCAGCAAAGGCGATTATTCCACTAAAAGAGCTTGTCAGGATCATCCAAGATTTTTGTATTGGCTATTGAATTAATGCTGATATATTATGGTCATTATATAGTGCAACAGTAAACATTATTCATGCACTATTAATAATGAACAATATCTACCGTATATATGCATTTTGGTGACAGGAAACACCTTTATTGGTCAATAGCACATACTAGTCTGAGAAAAACACTGTGATAAGACATTTGTCCATAGACATGCACATTGGTTCATTTTAA
Source organism: Umbra pygmaea (assembly GCA_016801145.1). Taxonomy (NCBI): domain Eukaryota; kingdom Metazoa; phylum Chordata; class Actinopteri; order Esociformes; family Umbridae; genus Umbra; species Umbra pygmaea. The sequence goes on along the minus strand of JACXGM010025542.1, from coordinate 3,441 downwards.
GGCAAAGCACAAGCATAACACTTTTCATATGTATTAGTAAAACAGGCCAAAATAATTCCTAATTTTTTCCCTATGGTTTGCTGAATTGTCTGAGTTAGAGCCTGTGACATACATATGTAGTAACTCAAGGATGCACAGTGACAGAAGCATAGCATCAGTGGACATAACTTTCCAATGACCCAGGTCAAATCAAATTGGAGTTGGCAGTGTGAAATGATGAAAGAATGGTGATCTTATCCATCGCAAGGCTGTATTAGTGCGTTGATGCACAATTTGGGAGCAGACAGAATGTTTTATGTGGTTGTTGAAATAGCAAAACCAGAGGGGAGAGCTGGTGTCATCCTAAGATATTTCCATGATATACTGTACAATACTGTATGTGTTCACTTTAATGGATAACTGCAAATAATGCCTCAGTGATGTACCACGTTTCCTGTGGTAATATATCACCTATATACTTAAAGCCCTTATTGCTTTAATCTATTTTATCTTGTCAAGTGTTAGCTACCAGCAGTGACTAGCGGTTCTAGCATTCTAAGATTCTTCTAAGGCTTGTTTTCTTCTAAGGCTTGTTATCAGACCTGAGAGCAATGGAACCCCTCAGAGAGATTTCATAAAATGATACGCAAATATGGACTTTATGAAAGATGTTGCCAATAGAACATGCAATGCCGGAAAAAGAATCATCAACAGCTTCCATGAAAATATGTTGTGCTTTAATAGTTTACTTATCCACAGTCTCTAGATTTACTTTTAATCTTCACCAACAGCAGACAAAGGCAGGGATGGTGGGGGATAAATAACAATGACAATAGGTGTGATTGCTTTTGTAACGTGTTCATCCTTTGTTTACAAAGACAGGTTCACTGCTTACTGACCCATCATAGCCCACATTCATCCAGACGATACAAACTTTACTAGAAAACAAATCCTATGTGTGACCTGGCAACCTTCCACTGGTTGAAATATCCCCCCCCCCCCGCTGCCAGTCATGATAGACTCTTTGCACAGCTCCACTACTTCCTGAACTTAAGGCAGCTCTTTTATTTCCTGTCTTACATTATTGGACAAACTGATTAATCCATGTGTGTCACAATGGTCAAACACAAGTGGATTAATCAGTTTGTCCAATAATGTAAGACAGGAAACAAAGGAGATGCCCTAAGCTCAGGAAGTAGTGGAGCTCTGCATAGAGCCCAATAAGTCTATTTTTAATGAAGTAGTGTTCCTTTGAGAGAATAGTTGTATGACAGTCATAGAAAAACGGGACTGCTGATTGGAGAGCTCATCCTTCCCTCAAACTGATTGTCCAGTTAAAACTCATTGATTTAGGGTTTGAGTTAAAACCCCTTGATTTAGGAGTTAAAACGCATTGATTTTGGAGTTAAAACTCATTGATTTAGGAGTTAAAACTCACTGATTTAGGGTTTGAGTTAACAGAGTATATACTTTTGATTTTTTTTTTCTGAGTTGTTATTAAGCAACATTGGTTAAATCTGACAACTTTACAAGTTGGCCATAAGACACTAACATAATTTGCATTTGAATAAAGTGATTTACCATTCAATGAAATGGAAGAGAGTGGATGTTTTGCTATTGTGTTTAGGATTATCTGAATCATTCAATTTGAATGGGAAATAATGTACCTCATGTAAAAGGTTAAACATTAATATACTATATCATTTATAAGACATGGGGTCTGTTAATTTTTATATCGATATCCATAATCCTATTTGGTTCAGTGTTTCTCTCAGCTAAGAATAAATGTTTATTGCTAAGAGGAATCATTACACAACAAGATTGCGCCGTACTGTCTTTCATGTCACTGTGAAAACAAAATGTTTTTGTATTGAATTAATCAAATGTACCTTCTTTTTATTTCAGATTTACACTCGGTATGGGAAATGCTACACCTTCAACTCTGGTTTGGACGGCAACCCGTTGTTGACAACGTTAAAAGGCGGGACAGGAAATGGGCTGGAGATCATGTTAGATATCCAACAGGATGAATATTTACCTGTTTGGGGGGAGACAGGTGAGTCTCCAGCTGTACGACTGCACACAGACACAACAACAAGTTCTGATCTTTACCTGAATGTAATGGAGCCTGGAGTTGGGTCATGGCAGTATGAACTGTCCCCATCAACCAGTCAGCTGACACCCTGTCCTCTATGTTACATGTACAGTCTTAAAACTGATTGGTTCAGGATTTAATGAGAATATCATTGGCTACTGCTAAAAAATCAGCTCCTCATCCTAGGGGCTACACAAAACATACAATATTAGTAGACTGGCACAATATAAAGAATGTAAGTTAAACTAATTCAACACATAACTAATGTCTCCATCCTGGGGAAAAAAAGGTTCCTTCTTAGCTCTGAATTTCATCATCTAGCCTCATCATAGACAAACCAGTAAAAATCACCTTTCATTTCCACGACGTCAAACAGTCCTTGGACCAGGGGACACGGAGTAGTAGCTGTTTCAGTCGTTCCATTGTCTGGCCTGCTGTATGTATCCACAGACGAGACCTCGTACGAAGCAGGCATCAAGGTTCAGATCCACCACCAGGAAGAGCCTCCCTTCATTGACCAGCTGGGATTTGGTGTGGCCCCTGGTTTTCAAACTTTTGTGTCATGTCAGCAGCAACTGGTACCTAATGCTCAGCACAAACATCTTTCCCTCTACTCCCCACATCCCTGCCTTCTATTCCCCCTCAGTCCTTCTCTCGCTCCGCTTTTGTCTGTGTTTTTATCTAAACCTCAAACCCTTCTTCCGCCTGCTGTCATTGGCTAGAACGCTGTGTATCACAACCTGGAACACAATCAGTTCTGTTCTGTTTCATTCATGGAATAACATGCAACCAGGGCACTCACCGAAACCAGCGCTTGACTCTGACTGGTACCACACTCCTATTGGGCTCTGGAACTGTATATATTTGGACCTCTTCTACTAATTTTCAGCTGTTTTCTAGGAACAGAAGCTCAAACGGTAAAACATTTAAGGTGGGGGTCAGCTACAGTAAGCTACTGCCAAAGTCAAGCACTGGCTACACCCAAACAGAAACAGTCTAATGAAGTGGTGACAATGGGATATAGAGGGAAAGATGGTTCGGATGTTTCTAGAAGTTATGTATTTACAATCAATGGAAGAAAAAAGCATAACATCTCTTCTGCAGTGTACATTTGGATCGGAAATTGGATTCAATCACATGTATGTAATAATACTATGTGGACAGACAAATACCATTCAGAGGACTAGTTACCTTTACATAAAATTCACACAACCATTTACTGTACAAATTTAAATTTCCCTCCCATTTCCTTGTACAATGGGATAAAAAGGTAGAAGAATCACCAATGCTTTGTGTGTAAGAGAACAAAAAACAACATTAAGTGGTAGAAATTATTGGCCACGATTGAAGTTTTGCCGGAAATGGTT
>JACXGM010025541.1:0-15280 GCA_016801145.1 Umbra pygmaea | reverse complement strand
AAGTTCAGTGACTGAAATTAGCTGAAGCGATAGCACAGAGGACAAACCGCTAGCATTCTTACAGCTATAACACGCCTGTCACTCATTAGGCCGCGCCCCCAAATTATAAAACTTTTATAATTTAAACGGATGAGTTATAAAAAAATTCACCCCCCCCACAGTTGACAGATAGAGGGAAATAAGCAATATACACCGAAACCATTTTTTGAACCAGGCTATAAACATGTTTATTTCTGCTGTAAATTTGGGCATTTTGCCATAGAGGTCTATTGAAATTGCTCCTTTCTGCAGCCAGCCTCAAGTGGCCATTCGATGAATTGCATTTTTTTATACTTCCTTGTTGGCTTCATTTGTCAGCCTCGGAGTTTGCCCCTTGGTTATGAACCAATTTTGGATATCTCTAGAACCATTAAAATTAAAGTCTTAATTGAACCAGCAAAGGAAAATAAACCGTTTTTATAATGTTCTCCTAGGAGCCAATAGGAGATCTCACTAGAAACATTGAAGAACTGTTTCATATAGGTAATTTTAAGAACAAATGCAGGATCTATAAATAACTATTTCAAAAGTTTAAAAAATAACCCATTTCGAAGAACTGCCATGAAGAACCATAAACTGTTCTTGCATTAAAAAAAATTAAAGTAAAAAATGTGTTGATTATCAATCCAAAATCGGTTCCGCTATGGCATCGCACTGAAGAACCTGAATTGGTTCCAACCAGAGAAAAAGAAATAGCCAGAGTGGGAGAAAGATAGAGATGAGGGGGTGGGGGGCAGCTATTTGAAACTACACAATGGGCCTTTGGTCTGACAGGAGGTACTGTAGAGCACTCCCAGAGCAGCATCTAAAGGCTGGAGACATCAGGCCTGTCTCTCCACAGTTAGAATACGAGACCTTAATTGCAGTAAAGAGATGGCTCCGAGGTGGCTGAGAGGTCTTTTACCCTAAGGTATCAATCAGTCGAAGGAGATGGATGAAGATTGACTGAGATTTCAGACTGGAGCACGGGTATCTGAGCTGACAGATTACTATGGATAGCGAGTGGCCTATGAGGGCAAACACAAACTAGCATACCCAAGCACAAGCATACCTGCACACACATACCCAGCCAGTCTCGGTTGGACTGTCCATGAATGGCAGTGTCCTATATTCCACGCTGCCTGCACTTCATTGTCCTTTTTTCTTTTTCCTTTTTCATCTGCGTTATAATGTTTTACCTAAGTTGTTCTTTCTTCATCTGCTTGATCATGTGTTAGTAGAGGATTGGCATATTTCTAACAGACATCTAAGGTTCTTCTCCTTGATTTCCAGTAGCCTTTCCTTTTTAAAAGAAAGGATGCAAGCAGAGGAAAGAGGATAGTCGCAAGGAATGAAGGAACTCTAATTTAGATTGTGCCTTTATGTCCAGCCACTCTGTCTGTGTGCAGCCGGTCTAGAGTAGAGAAAGCTCTCTTTGTGTAGAGGGAAGGGACATAGCTGCCACTTCAGCAACCTTGGCTCCTCATCAAGGACTGGCTGGGCTCCAGCCACAGATCAGGGAGCGCATCATTCCAGGCCAGGCCCGGACAAAGAGCCTGCACACTGGCTGAATTCACGCTAAACTCCTCTCTCTCCCTCTCTCTCTCTCTGAAACTAGGTTACACAATGTCCCGCCCAGCCATTAGCCAATGACATCAAATCCACTCCATCGATCCAAAGGCAATTTTTCCCTAACACATGATTTCCTATTAAATTTAACCATTTTCCTTAAGTTCACCAGGAGAACGGGGACCATTAATGAGTCATTCAACGCTTGCCTCTCTCTCTTGACCGGCCAGCGCCAAAAAGTGACAGAGGAAGGAAAACAGTATGTTTCAATGAGCCTCTCTTTGAGTTCCAATAAAAGCAGAACATATTGGGTTTGTGTGTTGAATTGAGAATAAATTGCATAAGGATAACTCCACTTGTATAACAACAACAAATCTAGAGTTACCAGCATAACCAGATGCCCTTATAGTGGCCTATAGGGAGTGTGTGTGTGTGTGTGTGTGGGTGTGGGTGTGTGTCTGTGTCTGTGTGTGTGTCTCCATGTGTGTTTGTGTTTCTCTATATGTGTCTGTGTGTATGTTTTGGTTTTACTATATTCTACTAGACCAAATATCCACCATAAGATTAGTAAAACAAGAAAAATGAAACTTTCACCAGTCCCCATGAGAAAAAGAAAGGGGGATTTTTTAGCTTGGAGGTTAGGGTTAGGGTAAAATGTACAATTGGGTTTGAATTAGGGTTACGGTTAGGGGTTAGGGATTTTGAAGGGGATAATATTTTCATTCCCACAAGGATTTTAACCTAAATTGTGTGTGGTTGTATGTGTGTGAGTGTGTGCATGTGTGTGTATGTGTGTGTGTATAGAGGCCTAGCTAACAACATTAGTCCTGTTAGCTTTGTAGAGGGCCCAGATGGATGGAATTAAAAAGGTTCTGACTCGATTTCAAAATACTTGTGCATTGCTGTCAGATGTCCCCGAACTGGGCCACAGCTGGATTGCCAGCGGTTAGAAGTTAGAAGTCACCCTCCTCCAGTAAGAAGAATGAGTATAGCTGGTGAATGTGACCCAGCCTGTGTTTACAGAGCTGTATTATTATAAAGTACCAAAGGATTTGTTCACTTATTAGATGCTTTCCAGTTGTAACTTCATTTGCCTTCTCAAAGTAGGTTCTTAACCTTAAGGCTATTTCCTGGTTAAAATAAAGGTAAAACAAATGATGTGCCACAAATTGAGTACATGTTGACTGTAAATTGCGTTTTGCTAAATGACCGCATTTTAACTTTAACTAAGGGATCTGGGTGGGCTAACATGGGTTCCAGCTCAACGAGACTTATGTCTGAAGCTGGAGGCACTAATAGCTTCATGCTACTCTAATTACACTAAGAACAATTATCCCCAAATGAATCAGGCAATTATACCATCACTCAAGGCAATTACATTTTTACCTCTGAACTAATGCAGACAAAAAAATACCTCAGGTGAAATGTTTCCTCACTCGCTTGAAATATTTTTAAGATGTATCTTTTTGGAAGGATTTGACTGCTCCTTTGCCAACTTATCTCAACAGTAACACCTGAGGGTCATTATAAAAATAGAATTAATTGAATGACAGGTATAACAACTGACATCTTCACATCCCACAGTAACAAACACCCCAGGGCAGTCGTTGACAGATATACGGCGCTCACCAACACATTCACACGGGTAGCTGCAAAGCATGCCAGGACACACTAGAGATCAGTCAGAAAAAGGGTGAAAAACCGGTAGTACACTACACAACATATTGTAATGCTACTTGCTGCTAGCTACCTGGCCATATGCCAAAACTGTTTTACCTTTTTATATTTTATCATCTACAGTATGTTAAAGTATACCAATATAATATTTCACTTTTCTCCTCAACCTTCATCAACGTTTCAACGTTTTCACCTCCGGACAATAGTTTGGACACAAGGGGCCCTATTTTAACGATCTAAGCGCATGGCGTGAAGCACATGGCGCATGTGCGCTTTGGGCGTGTCCAAATCCAACTTTGTGCTGGGCACAGTGTCTTCATTAAGGCGGGATGTACACTGAACACGTCAGATTTTAGCACCAGGTTACTTTATATCAGATATATGAGTCCGCATAGTGCGAACTTGACACACATATGCTTCCGCAAGGCAAGACTGTTACTATCGTCTTGTGCTCCATTGGCAACTTCTGGTTGTACAACGGCATGCTGTCGCAACGCACAAGTTGAATAATTTGAACATATGCGACACACCGATCGCACCGCATCGCAAGCCCGCAAGGCAAACGAATCTTTGCAGATTGCTCACTTGACAATGAATGACTTCTGGCACAACGCAACGCATTCGACGTGTCCAGTGGACATCCACCTAATCCATAGGTGTGTTTTGGGCGTAAAATGCAATAAACCAATCAGAGATTCATCTCCTATTCCCTTTAACAGCCACGCGCGTTTGTACCTCTCACGCATTGCTATTATGACGGCGGATATGCACAGTAATTATTGTATTTGCAATCTTTTGCATGTTCGTGTGCGGCTGCGCTTCCTTATGTGTGTGCAACAACCATAGTGCCTAGGTGCATTTGACTAATTTGCTGTTAAAATAACTATGACGTGCTGCGCCATTGACTTTAGACCAGGTTTTTGTTGGTCAATGGCGCGATCATTTTCCGATGTCTCAAGATACACCCAGAATTATCCTGAACACACCTGCCTGTTAGACGAGCACGCCCATGGGCGCAAATATGGGCGCATTTGCTGTTTAAATGACACGGGCGCCGGACGGGAAATTGACAGCTGCATCGGTCTTAAGCTAGCAAAGACACTTGCGTTCGGGCAGGGCCGGCCGTGGCATAGGCGAATAGGCAAATGCTAGGGGCGCCGCCCATCCCTTGGGGCGCCCGTGCGCCCAAATTTGTGTTTTTTTAATTATTATAATTTTTTAAACAATACAACTTCAATACTATACATTTAAAATATTACAAAAAAAGCGATCATCCCACAAAAACATAACTACATTGCTTTTCCGATCCAGCCCGCCCCGCCCTGCTGCACTTAAAGACATCAGTTACCTGTTTGTGATTGTGACGGATGGCTGAAGATGTTGAGTCAGACGGTGGTGAAAAGAGAGAAGAACATTAAGCTACATTCCGATCCTCGAGCAAATATAAATAATATTTATATTCATTGTCGTATTTATGTATTGATTTTGAAAACAGATATATTTATCAAGTGCTTCTGAAAATTTTGTCGGAAATCTGTCTCACCTTTAATAAAAGGACTACTATCAAAATGCACAGACTAAATGTTTTTTAATGCAAATTCCAAGGGTTTGTTTTACAAAACAGATTTAATAAGCAACGTTGTATTAAATACAAATCGTACTATGCATATTATTAAAATATGATTTATTGCATAGCCTAAATATCACTGTAAAAAAATAAAATAATAACAATTAAAGGTAGCGTATATAGAATTTATATTGTATTTATAATTTAGTTTTGTGTGTGTGTGTTTCCAAAATATTTTAAAAATAAAGAAAAACAAGACAAAGCTGTGCAGTATGTTTCTGTGTGAATGTATGAACACAATGATCACCGGTAGAATTGTCTGTGATTCCAGGGGCACCAGGTGAAATCTTGCCTAGGGTAGCAAATTGGCCAGGACATCTTGACAAATGACATTGTACTCTGACAGGGAGAAAGTTACCCACCACAATATTGTCAAATTGCTAATATTACAGTACTGGTAAATGAATAGAATTGATGTCAAAAATTCACTGCACACACTATACTTTCAACCAAACATTTTTTCAAAACTTTCTCATCATTGTATGTACTCATTTTACAGCCAAGTGAAAATGTATAAAGAAAGCATATACAGAAAATAAATTGTACAACAGCAAAATACTCAGGAACAACAGTGTGTAAAAAAATGAAAATCAGGTGCAAGTTCATCAACCTCATGAGTCATCCAATCTCTCCTCTGTCAGGCCATAACATTTAATCCACATCACACATCAGGAATTAGATACTTGAAAACATTTTCCAGGAAATAGAAATGTGTTTTATAGGGCCCAATGTTGGGAATGTGGCACACCATTTCCACATATGGCAGCACACATTGTAATGTTTCCCCCAAGTTGGACTGACATATCAACAGAGACCAACAGAACAATGGTCTCTTTAGACCAATGATATTACAGCCACATCTTTGGTGAAGTTGAATCCTGCCTCATCAACATACACAAAAATGTGTGGGAATTCATCAGTCTCCAGCGCCATCACTTTCTATAAAATATTGTAAAGCAATTTAGCAATTTAGGAAATAATTTACAGTTATTGTTAATTTACAGATATTGTAAATCATACAGTTACATATCCCACATTAACATATTCTATACATACCTGTCAGCTACATTGGACAGCATTTGCAATTGATTGCTCTAAATTGTGAGTAAATTGAATTGTTCCCCCATCTAGCCCAAGTCAATCCATCACACAACCATTATAACAACACCACATAAATATTATATTGAATATCATGATGGTTGGTTGTTCTATTTAGCATGTAAGGATTTACACAATGAACATGTGTACTGTATACTTGCATTTGAGAGTGATATCATTTAATAGCAAATTAATTCAAACTATTTTGTTCTCCCAGGCTTTCTCAATTCATTTTGTGCCAAATCAATGATAAGTCATTTAATCAAATGACCAATGTTCGCAAAATTTATCATTAAGTTTGACTAAATTTAGTAGTCATTCAGTATTGCATTATAGAATTACACATTTACACTTAATTGACTTTACAAAAGTATATGTATATTCAAATTGAATGCAAATGGGAATTTTCTGTTCAAATGCAACACATTGCAACAGAACTAAATATATGTTATACATACAAATATGCATCTCTCTTTTCTCATTTTTGTGTACTACAATGTTGTACAGTATTGACTATCCCCAGCAACATTTTAGCTACTGTTGAAATCAGTATCTACTTTAAGTAGCTCAGTGTGATACACAAAAGCATTCAGCTAGACAAAACTTACAGTCTTGTATAGTATAGTAACCAGTCATTGTCAACAAAAAAGTATAACAAATTGAAATGTGTATATAACAAACATTTCCTGGTTGACTGCAATTTGAAAAAAAAAAAAATTGACCAGTACAGCTCACACGATGACAAGCTTTTTTTCAATTTGGTTACATTGGCCAATTTACTGACACAACAACTAGGTTTGGAAGCAGGATATACTGTAAATGTTTTGGGTGAGTTGCTATATTTCGCAGAATGCAATGGAGTTGTGACAAATCTCAGTTACAGTTTAGAAACTGTTTCAAAATAATGAGCCAAATCTATTAAAAGAAAATATATTTGTTCATCTTTGCATGTAGTAATTCAGTAGTGCAAAATAAAAAGTTTAAACAAAACTAAATTCAATAATAATGATATGAATTAATATTCTGCTAAGATTTTGTAAATATTTCGATCTGGTTACTGCAGAAATGCATGCCATTTTTCATCATTCCTTTAACAGTTTTGCACACAATGTGTTAGCATTTGAAAATTTGTTGCAAATTGTATATACTGTAGTTTTGCAAGTTGTGGAGTCTGAATAGAATATAATACAATAGAATAAATCTTTAATATCCTGAGAATGACATTTTTCTTCATCTCAACAGGATACAAATATTGAATGAGAAGAGAGTTCATGGATAGAGAATGTGGTCATTGAATACATTTTGTGTGAAAGCAATAAAAAATGATTCACAGTTTGGCCCAATACACTTCTGGTTCGCACACTGTCTGAAGAGTTTTAAAAATATGACTTCAGTTTGGACGAATGCAGGTTAGCAATTGATAAAAAATGTAATTGGGTTTTAAAATGTAGGTCCCTTGAAACATAAATCATGAGATTTAGGGCTGGTATATTATATGTATTGAGGTGTGTTCTTGTTATATATGTTGATGTCATGGCTAACAGATGATTAAGTCTAGTTCACAGTTGGCAGGAGATAGTACTTCCATACTCTGATCCCCTGGAATGTTCTGGACTGCATGGAGACATTACCTTCCTGAAACCCCCCATGAACCTCTATCCCCACTGTTCCCTGACAGAGATCCATTGTAGCCCACTTACCTCACACACAAACAGCGGCATGCTGTATGTTGGTCTGCATTCCTGTCTCCATAGGGTATGTTTCCGGAAACATTTTGTGTGTGTGTTTTGGGTGGGGAGATTCCTACAAATCTCTGGCAGCTGACCAAAGGGAGCTCATTTAGGAGCCACTGTACATCTAAGTTAGATTGTCACGGTTTTGACCTCGATGAAACACACACACACACACACACACACACACACACACACACACACACACACACACACACACACACACACACACACACACACACACACACACAGAAGGACATTGTTGTTGACTGCATTACACAGAAACAACATCGATCCAGGTCCATCCACAGAATGTAAACACTGTATTTATGAAAATCTGTCCACCGGGGGCGAAAGTTGTAACAGTTCAGTATAGCAGGCTGTGGGTTTGCTAGTTTGTTGTGGAAGGGCATAATGAATGGGACTCTGCAGAAGTCTTCAGATATAATCCCGGTACTTGGTTTTTAGTGGAAATGTTTATCACTCAATGATATTAGAAGATTTCTCGCTTTACATTTGAAAAGTAAAGGATTATATGAATACCCTTACTATTTTTGTGTGTTGACCCTGTTTCTAAATTCTACCTAAACACTTAATCCCTAAGCATATTCCCTAAATGGAACTGATCTCAATGTACTATTCCTCCATAATTCCAGAAGCTATAAACTTTCAGTTCATGTATACATGAACACACACACACACACACACACACACACACACACACACACACACACACACACACACACACACACACAAAACCATAATCCCAAACTTAACCCTAAAACCAAACACAGCTGCCCAAGCACTACAGTCACTAATTACCTAAATTGGCTGTTGCATTTCTGTGATATTACCGTATGTATCAATGTGCACTTTGTCTGTTAAATAACTAAATACCCTGAACATAACCTATAAGAGTAAAATAGCCTTTTCCCGTCATTGAGACTGGTCAAAAAGTCCCTACCAGGTCAAATTATTTCTTGTTTTACTCTGGGAACTTCCTGAGACCTGTCACACAAACATTATACACACCATGGAACAGTTCCACAACTGTTAGTCCTGCTGTCAATCGTGAGACACAAGCTGTCTTTACACAGGGTTTTGCTTAGGGGAAGAGTCTGCTGTATTGTGTCTAGGATAGGGGTATCACAGAGCTACATCCATGGTCCTTTCTGTACTCTCTAAACATGCCATCTCAACCATCACATCCCCCATTCAGCAACCCTGTCGACGTCACGGCTGCCATCTCCTATTCCCCAAAACAACCTTTAAAGTCCCCCAGGCTGAAAGGAGATGGGAAAACACGAAGGGGGTGCTTTCATTTCCCCGAAAACCAAGTTCCGGACCGCTCTGCTCTGCTTGCAGACAAATGGAGGCCACATAGAATGGAACCCTTCAACAGGCTCTGGATTTGCTAAAAATAGGCCAAAGAGTCAGCACTCATTCCCTCCAACTGCACACACACCAATACGCAAGGACAAGCACACTCAATACCACATAAACACTTTACACACAACCACACACATGCACATACTGTATATAAAAGAGTCCAAACCCAGGGCCCAGTTGGTTTCACTTAGTCAACCAAATGAAGTGAGATGATATTACCAGAAACGGTTGGAACAGAAGGTTTTGCTTAGTTGTTGGCACGTAGATCAGCACATGAGGAGAAATACATAACAGAAACAAAAAGCTAAATCTTGAGTCATGAATGAGGTAAGCAGAGAGCTATATGTCACAACTGATGTACTTGATCAGAGAAAAGTACATAAACATAAATGGCACCTTAGCTTTATCCACATACTGTATGCATGTTAAGTGTTTAGAGAAATCTGCTAGCTGAAAGAGGTTTCATTATATCATACCAGTATCAAGCTTCACCATCTTTCACAACACACAACCACTGACTAATGCTGGTCTGGCAGAGAATCTGGACTGGTACGTTGTACCGGTTCACCACAGTATGTTCTGGTTAAGAAGTCGTTTTGAGTAACTTTACTGTAAATGAAGATGTAAAGTTGATGGTGTTGACTGATGCTGCCAGCTTAACCGCACACTTTAATTGCTCACAATGAGAGAACTGCATGCATGTGCATTTGTTTGTGTGTGTGTGTGCTCGTCTATGTGTACGATATGTGTGCTTCCGTGCACTATTGTAAGAGTCCATGTGAGAGGTATGATGTGAGTTTGGGGAAGGTGTGGCAGCCCCCCTCCCGAGTCCCGGGTCAGCTGCTTTATGGGTAACATTGCTCTCCAGAGCCCATTAGAGAGGAAACCGGGGCGCCCGGCCTCCCCCTTTCTCCTCTTCAAGCCCCCACGCCTCCCACCCCATCAGCACTTCTCCACCTCTCTCTGTTTTCACAGTGTTAACAATCAACGCATGGCCCCTGAGTGTTCCGGGGCCTAATTGGGGCCGCTGCTGCCATTGATTGTGATGGATGGAGGCTTCAGCTGGGCCCCCGGGTCTCCTTTCATCTCCCATCTTCCATCTCACAGCAGGGCTGCAGGAGGCTGACTGGGATTCTGGGCCTGTCTGGGGGCCTGCTCTGCGTCCTAACCATGGTTACAGAGGGCTTGTTCTGGCCCTCTGATGAGCAAGGACCTGAAGATTGGGATAGCACTGTGCGTGGAGGGGGTGTGGCATTGTAGAAAACACTCCCAGACCACAGTTTTGAAGGTGGTTTGTTTGTTGGTTGGATAGATTCAGTCTTCTCTTGGATGGCAGACAGAGAACTGGATACATCGGCTAAAGTCCACGGAGTCTTGGCAGAACGCAATATTACCCATGTACACATTAGAGCACCTACACAGTTATTGGTTAAATACAATATGTTAGTTGAGTGAGTCAATGGACCATCTTTGTCACAAAATATATCAGGCTGTCACTCCAAGGCCAGTGTTCCACATACACAGATACACACATACACCACTACACACATAATACATCATCTCCCCATCATCTCCACAGCATTGCTTCTAACCCACGGCCATCACGACTCAACCACCTGACTCCTGAGTGACTAATGGCTCCCTTCACAGCCAGCCTGTGGCCACAGCACACACAAACACACATTACTGATCCCTAAGATAAGCAAATGGACCACAGGCCGCAAATGTCCTAAGTGCTGGGCAAACACAGGTAATACTGCCTTTTCAAAATTGTTAATTACCAAACCACAGCCCCTAACCCCTACTCTACCCCCCCCCCCCCCCCCCCCCCAAAAAAAAGACTATTTGGAAACCTGCGCCTGAAACAAGATGTGAGTTCCTGTTGCATCACCATGATGTGGATGTTGTTTAATTGTGTGGTGTCTCAAATGTTGCAGGTCAGATTAACTCTGAATTAATTACACACTGAGTCATGTCCAGGGATTTTAGCATAGTGGCAGCCTAACAAGATGTTTTTACTGTACATGTGAAGAAAGGGTGTCCAGATTTTCCACTGAGCTATATTTACGCTACACCTTTGTCTCTGGGAGAGAACCAGCCTTGATGTTTGTTGTATCTACAGGGTAAGTATAACCAGCTATGTTCCACTTGCGGTTAGCGTACGTGCTGAATGTGATAACTCTAACACAAAGGTGAGGTAGAGGCTGTGAATATTTATGTACACGTTTCACTAAACTTTAAAAGTTGTGACATAATAATAATATAATGAACATTTAAGCTCTATATTTTACCGGTCCCCATTATGAGATTTATTGATTATTGAGTTTATTTACAATTTAATGGTTTGTAGGTTTACAACTATGGTTACAATAGGGTTTAGGATTACAATTACAAAAGAAGTTTTCACAACACAGTCTTGAAGTTACCTCAGTGTTTAGTTTATGTTGCCTAGATTTATTATACCTATGGCAGTGTTGGCCAACTGGCTGTTGAAAATGTTTGCAGCGGAAATATTTACAACTTAACCAAAATAGCCTAGAAGCTTTTATTTCCAATGGCATGACAAATAGGCGAAACCTAACAAAGGAGATGGGTGGAGTTATGTACGAGCCAATCTCCCATGGGCAGAATCTGAATTATATACACTGCCAGTGGTGGCTCAAATAAGTGAAATAATGATATGTTTTCCTGTGTTTTTTTGTTTTCCTTACTGATTATTTATCAGAGATTTACAAGCTAGCGTGTTACTATTGGTCCTTATTGCCTGTTGTACCATGTTTCTGTTAATTCACTCTGCACTCCTAACCACAATTTTTACATTACTTTGGAAAAGAGGACTGAGCTCTGCATTGAGGTCTGTCTCATCAATGAGAACATCTGAATGTTAGTCCAGATCCAACTCATTCCATAAGCTTCCACAATCCTGCCCCTGGTAGTGGAAATGTGGACATAATGCTTTAGGGTTTTATATCTTGACTCTATGTCCATCTGTGGCCCTAATGTAAATATCTTTAAAAAATACTGTCCTTCTTCGTTTTAGGGTGCACAACTATAACCGCCACGACTCCCTTTATGGGACCGGATATGTTCTGTCTACTTTTCTCCCCTGTATGTTTGTTTTGGTTATTTTCAGTGTGAGGTGTGTCATTTGTTTCCCGCTCCCTGCATCACATGACCGCTTCACATAATTTTCTGATTAGTCACACAGCTGCCTGCATTTGGTAATTATGTTCTGTATTTAAGATCTCTCATTGTGCTTGTTAGCTGTCGGGTATTGTTTATTGTCAGCATTGCGTGTTGAATTTGAAAGTCTCCTCACATAATTTCAGCACCCCGGAAAGCATATATAGCCACTATAGTACAACAGTTATTTGAGTAAATGCATATTATTCTGCTTCGCTATAAAACAAGTAGCCTACCCCAGTGTTTTTCAACCCTCTCTTCCGAGCACACTCTCCACATGTGTGCTGATGGTCTGTTGTGCCCAGGGGAGAGGGTTGAAAACCACTGGCAGTATTCAGACTACTTTTTTTGGTAAAATACTTAGTAACCTAACGTGTTACATTCACAATTCAAGTAATTAGTTACTAGTTACATTTATAATGAGAAAATTAGTTACATTTACAATATGTTTTCACCTTTTCTGTTTTAGAAATCAAGTTAATAATTTATTATCCGTTGTTGTTTTTATCTGGATTTTATTAGTGCACATCCACGCCAATCAAAAAAAAACTAAAGCTCTCGCACTTAAATTGTAATGCGTTATGCGGATTGGAGGTTAGCAAAATGGAAGAATACATAGTCTACATTTTAACAGCTGGAAATATTCACATTATTTCAAAACTATCAAAAAGCAGGGAGGATAAATAAATGTGTCCTCTGAGCTGTGCATCAGGTGCAAACACCTGTCGAGTGGGAAGAAAATGAAAAGCTTAGAAAATGGAAAGCCTAGTTCGTCTTTGTAACGTTCCCCAGTTCCTCTTCCCTGAGGACTACAGCTTCCCTATCCAAGAACTACAATTCCCATAACTCGGCCTCAATCACCCAAATTCTGAACACCTGCTCTCACCCAGTCTGTATATAAGGCTTACACACCATTGCCTCTTCGTGAGGTATTGTGAGTATTCTTTCTTCTTACTGAGCATTCTATTCTTGGATTGTTATACTGGCCTGACCCCTGCATTGTGTATTAAATATTCTGCCTTGGATTATCCCCTGTACCTTTGCTTGATATATACTGCCTTGTTTCCGAATATCCTGCCTGACTGAGAACCTGATTAGTGTACCGAACGCTGCCTGTCTGACTACCTGGATTTGTTAATGGAACGCTGCCTGTCTGACTACCTGGATTTGTTAATGGAACTCTGCCTGTCTGACTACCTGGATTTGTTAATGGAACTCTGCCTGTCTGACTACCTGGATTTGGTAATGGAACTCTGCCTGTCTGACTACCTGGATTTGGTAATGGAACTCTGCCTGTCTGACTACCTGGATTTGGTAATGGAACATAGCCCATATATTCATCCTGCTATATACATTTACCGTACATCTATTCTTGTACAGAATAAACATCATTATTAACCTATTCTAGGAGTGAATAGTTACAGTCTTACCATTGTCCTAGTTCGTCTCACACTTTGCACCAAAATGAGTGGAGGTACATTATGTCATTTTCAAGTTATCTTTTCAGTGGTTATTTCATTAAACATGCGTTGAAAACATGCATATAGTCACAGAAAATGTCCAATGTGCTTTAACAGGCGACGAGAATGCATATTATGGTTGTTTTCACTTTTTATTTACATGCATAAGGTGAGCAAGGATTCCAGTAACATGCACTATTTGTGCCAATAAACACACGTTCAGAATGTCTATAATACTGCCACCCAACAGATCTAAACTGTACCCTTTAGACTCGATATTTCTGGTTCAGAACTGCTCAATATACTCCCCATGTGTCTCCATTAATAAAATGTTTCTATTAATTACTAGGAGTCAAATCACCTTGCATATTGTATGTAACTGAAATTCATTTTGGGCGGCAGTGGCTCAGTGGGTCAAGTAGGTTGTCCAGCAATCGTAAGGTTGGTGGTTCGATCCCCGGGTCCTCCTGACCAAGTGTCGAGGTGTCCATGAGCAAGACACCTAACCCCAGCTGCTCCCGACGAGCTGGCTGGCGCCTTGCATGGCTGACACCGCCATCGGTGTATGAATGTGTGAATGAATGGGTGAGTGTGAGGCAATGTGAAGCGCTTTGGTGGCCATTGTTGGTCAGAAAAAGCGCTATATAAATGCAGTCCATTTACCATTTATTTAATCTGGATTTCTTTACTGATTAAAAATGTGTTATGCTGTATACTCAGACATTAAGATGAAAATGATTTTACATACAAATACTCACACATTCACCGGAAATAGACTGATTATATTTGTCAATTAAATCATGCCCAGAGACAGTAGTTACCAGAGGTCTGCACAAGATATGATCAAGCAATCACTGTCTAGGGGTAGCAATGTGGTGTAGTTGATTAGAGCCCATGACTGGGGTCCATTAGGACCCCTGGTTCAACCCCCCCCTCCCACACACACACACACTAGCAAGCCTATGAAGCCTCTGTCATTCTGTTTTTGAGCAAGACAGTTAACACTAATTGCTCACCGGTTGTTTCTGTATATAATCATTCTTTCTTAATCAACTTACCATTAAACTTGATTCAAATTGCTTAAATATTTGAAAAGGTTAATACATTTACACTTTTGTCCAATGAGTATTGTATGATACTAAACCTAGACACACCAAAAAGCATATGTAAAAAGCATTTAAAAATATTATTTAAAAGTTACTTGAAGTAGTTTAATTAGTTACTTTTAATAAAGGCAAGGCAAGGCAAGTTTTAATAAAGAGTAATGCAGAAATGTAACATAGTTACTTTCAATAAAGAGGAATGCAAAAATGTAACATACAGCCCCTTTTCAAGAAATTAGCATATTGTGATAAAGTTCATTATTTTCCATAATGTAATGATAAAAATTAAACTTTCATATATTTTAGATTCATTGCACACCAACTGAAATATTTCAGGTCATTTATTGTTTTAATACTGATGATTTTGGCATACAGCTCATGAAAACCCTAAATTCCTATCTCAAAGAATTAGCATATTTCATCTGA